>JBBPMV010000929.1:0-10590 GCA_038090495.1 Heimioporus retisporus | reverse complement strand
CGTCCAATCATCAGACAGGCTGCGGTAGTCATCAGACAAAGTCATACTCTCATCGACATCACTTCCATCCGGTCACGCCGTAAGACGGTCACGGTTCCCGCGAATTAGTTTATAACATTGATCATCTATCCGTTTCTTTCCAAATTCACCTCAGTTTTCGTGCGATATCCCAACCTCGAGTCCATGTCTTCCGCACTACAATTCGCCGTTCAAAGCATTGTATTCAATAATTATGCGAGTCGTATGGTGGTTCATCTTCCCGCTTTTCTGCCGTTGACCGCTCATTCTCTAGTCATACTAATGGTTGTCGTTGGATATGATTACAGTGCGTAATGCGCCTCTGCATCCATACCTCAATAGTCCTTAAGCTATCACGAATCAGTTCTCACCATTCCGGATGAAGTAGGTCTATATCCTTGTTGCTACATACCATTTGGTAACTGACTTGATCCTTTGCAGATCGAGTATATTTGGGTCAGCAGACAATATTGCCCAACCGATCACATGTCTCACATTGCTGCAGAACAAACCCTGGACATGGGTCTCCACATTGTTTGTTATGGTATGTATTTCAAATCTTTTCACAAATCTATAATTACACCTAATCCAGGTTCGTTATTGTGGTCTGATTCAAGGCATGTAAGTGTGCCACTGGAATAATATCATTGGGTTGCTAATCATATCACTAGGATAACTGGTTTCTGTATGTTTAAAGCTATGGGATTTCAAGATTACTGAGCTGACCTGAAGCACATTTGCAGGGGGGAGCTCCTTCTTGCCTGGCCCCAAAAAGGTGATATTTCACATTGCTTATGGTCAGTAGGCATGCTTAACCTGTGTAGGTGTAAGTCATTTCAACCTCCTTTCTGGCTAACTGATGAACTACACATGGAATTATCATTATCCAATAGCTGTGAGTACAGTCATTTGGTGGCCTTTATACTCTTTCACTCTAAAGGCATTAGGTGAAATCATAAACAGCCTTTCTAATTGGGATTCAATAGTTTTTGCTATGGCTGTTGAATGTGAGATTTTATGTTTAGCACTGGTGTGTACCTCACATTTGTGGATGCAGTGGCAATGATCCTCCGTGTCTGGGCATTGTATAATCAGTCAGGAATCATCCTTCAATCTCTTCTTGTGGTGTATACCATTGAGGTAATAGTAAATGTGGTCTTTACTGCCATGTATTGGATAAACAATGTTGGTATGTGCACCACAGATCCATGTCATGCATATCAGATCACAGGTTGAACAGGTACTGCTCAAATACTCAATTTTACATTTTGCATACAGGCACCCATTCCCTATGTTCCAGCTCTACTGCCATGCATTTATGGAATTGTCCCTGGTGCACTCATGTGTCTACTAGTCATAACCCACTACATCAGGGAAGTAATCCAGATGTACAAGGCAACAAAGCACATCCATCTGAGTTGTTATGTGAACCTGCTTGTAAGAGAAGGAGTGGCATACTTTATCATGTATGTCCACCTTGTCCTGTATCCAAGTCCAATGCAACTTGTGCTAAATCAATGGGACAGCATCCTGATGGCTGCACTCTTTAGTGTGCTGGCCACAGCAGGAGATTTCTCAATATCTGGCAGTGGTGTACTCCTGTCTATGGCACTACAAGCTATGCCCTTATTCACCTTGCCCCCCCGATTCATCTTGAACCTGCGGAAACTCTATGCCCGTGACCTTCAAGGTAGACGCGGGAGCCAGCTCGACACGGCATTTGGATTGTCGACGGGATCTGGCAACAATGGTGCCGGCAGTACGATCATGTTCGCGGATCGGCCGCAGAACGAGGAGGAGGGACAGGCGGAAGAGATCCAGATGGAGGAACGGGAGCATGTGGGTGTGTGACAAGGATGGAACAGAGATAGATATTGGGTGGTCGATGCAATGCAGGCGCGATATGCCATGTTATTTATGTATATATTTTGGAGATGGGTACGGTTTGGGATGGGACCACTATGATATTGCTGAAGGTGAATATGACATCTCTAGTACTATGTTCTATGGCGTCGAGAGAGATTGTTCCAGTCCATACAGGCCCAGGGAAGCCTGTCGATGGGTGAAAGAGACTTGAGAACGTACGTGTCGCTTTGATGTCTCTGAGGCTCTACCGAGTTACTGACAAAGATGCACAGAACTAATAGAACTATGATCTCCGCCTTCGCTGACCATTGTACTCCCCACGTTTCATATTCTTATACCCGTCATTTCTGTGTCCTCGTCGCCGCCTCAACCCACTAACTATCAGCTTACCCGTGTTCCCAACTGTCCCGTCGCAGTTGAAGGGAGGAGATGACAACCGTGCTCTGATTAGATATCAATTCCGTGTCCGAATGCTCGATTGCGGCTGATATTTGTACTGTCATAGTATGCGATCGAAATAGGGTGGGGTATCGCGAGTACTTATTTGCCACAATGAAGTCTGTGTCGCATATCGAATGCGTCCGCATCGATGAGGGTCTAGGATTGTATCGCGCGGAAATGTAAGAAAAAAAAAAGTGCCGGCGGGATCCGGAAACAGGGCCCGGCGGTACTGCTTGTTCTGTGGGAGATGCATCGCGTCATGCGATCGTGTTGACATCCGGTTGATAGCAAGCCTCCGTATGCTGGCACCCGACTTCAAGTTGCCGTCACTGCTCAGTGCTATAGTCGATAGACAAAGAGGTCCCCGTGCTTACTCCACTTTTCTTCGTTGATTCTGACCCCATGGCAGCTCTCCAAGTACCAGGTGCTGAACACGTTTGAGCAACTGGGGCACGGCTGAGGTTCATGCGAGCCCTTGTTGACTTCGCGCGATGGTCTCATGAGGCGAAAAAGAGTCTCTGCGGGGTGTCCACACACCTCCAATTGGGCTGCATTTGACGAGTAGGGAGTGGCTATGAATCGCTGAGTATGAAGGCTAGCGACTGAGCGAGCGTGAGATAGCGTCACGTGTCACCAGTCACCTCCATCAACGATCGCGATCAGCACAGTTCCAACTTCCGGCCTCAAGCTGCTCCCACCTCGAGTGGTCATGCTCCCCGTGTTTTCGATTGTACTGCTGGCCACTATTGCCCCTTTCGACCACTGGCTCTTGTCACTCATCTGAAAGGTTCATCTCTCTTTATTTTCCTTGACCACCTCTCTTACCTCTCTATCTAGATGTCCGCTGCACAGAAGGCCCAACAATACCCCATGTTCATCCAACCCAGAGCAGGGTCGACTACTACCCCAACCAGCTCAACAAAGAGGTCCTCGTGCTCGCTTTTTACTTTTCTTCTGACTTCGTGACAGCTCTCAAAGCACTGAGTACTGAACACGTTTGAGCAACACACCCAAGTGCCCAAGGCCTTCCTTGCCATTGGCATCGTCCTCCTCGTCACCCTCTTCCACTTCATAAACCCCTCGCCGCGCTGGTCTTGAACCTCATCGGGTGGGCCCCCTGCCCGCCTTCACTTAGAACCCTCGAGCAGCCTGCCCCGCAAGACAACATCCAGTGTTTCACCTACCAGGTGATCCAGGGTTATTTCAACTTTGCCGAGAGCTTTGCCTCGGGTCTCATCCTGTACCACATTCCATGGTACTACACGCTCAAGACGGTGTTTGTGCTCTGGCTGCAACTGCCAGACGTTCGGGTGCGTCGTGGGATGTCAAGGCTATGTCCGCTCATGTAGTTGTTGGTAGGGCGCTCAAGCGTTGTACGCCTTGGCCATCGAGCCCATGTATGCCAGCGTCGGGTGTTGCTGTGCGGCTGTGCCCACCGACACGGTCGCGGCAGAGGGGTTGCGTGACCGCGTCCACACGGCTACGAATGCGGATTAAGTGCGTCGTGTTTTTCTTGATTCGGTCTATGTTACCGTTTTTTGTTTCTGCGTTTCCCTCCCTTCTTTTTGTGTTGTTTCTACGTCGGTAATGCCTCTTGATTCCTATCCGCGATTGTAATTTCTGATTTTATTTTCATGGCCCACCACCTTGCATAGAGTTTATCTTGTGTTTCTTTCATTTTCCGCTGAACGAATATTTATCTCTCGATGGGCCTGCGCACGGTATTAAAAAAAAAACAGATTAAATTATTGGTCGTGCGAGGGGGACGTGGCATGTGTATGCAACTTGCTGCGGAGCAGTGTCTTGTGGATGGGTCTAGATTGTCTGTATCAGGACGAGAAAATGCGTTTGGGATTGTAGGCCATACAAAAACGACGCGCGATGTCAAAAAAACGACTGCTTGCAGTCCTGCAGACGAGGCGACCTGATGTATCTTTGGCGTCGAAAAGCAAGTCCATCGCACGTCTTATGTACGTCGCTCAAGCAAGTGCATGTACTGCAGGATGCGTGGAGAAATATGCCGCCTCCGAGCTGAGGTGCGATTGCAGTACGTCATTCTTTACGTATCCGGAAACATCACAGGAAAGTACTGGTACGACTACCCTCGGCGCTCCGACTCGTGCTGACTTCATCCATCGTCAAATCAACTACACGGTGACTTCAAGTCCATTGTCACGCACACACAATGTCGCAGGATGTGATCGCGATTCGTTCATGGTGGCATGATGATGCGTCGTCGCCCTTCGAAAACAAAACGGCTATATGGTCTTCAATATTAATCACGAGCATTTCGGGAGGATTACACGGTACATAGGTGGACAAAACTCCCCCACTCCCTGTCACGCATGTCCGTACCATGACGTGCCCTTCGATACCGATGGTTACCCCGGGTGTGAAAACGTATGGCGGTCGAGGCGGCGGGTTTGAGGGAGGGACACGATGCCACTGGCGGCCGAGAGTGCGACGCCCACCCCGACTCAGACCTGCGTTCCTTCTGTTGGAAAGCGGCCATTTTGTGCGACACTCGCACTCTTCGACACGTCCGTTGTTTACTTACCCACTGCTCCTTCTGCCCCTCAGGATCCCACAGGTACATGTGGACTCTCAAATGTGATGCGATCCTCACCCTCACGTTTGGCCACTTAGATCTCGGACCTTCGCTGGCGATGCGTTTTGGACAGCGCGGACGAAAAGAATACATCAAGGCTTTGTTTGATGTCAGATCCGACGCTCCGCCGAGTTACGAACGGCGGTGCACGAGGCCCGCATATCTACAGAACAAGCTCAAGACCGCCGTACACCCACCCGTTCATGCACCGTGAGATAGCATCATCCGTTGTTGTTTCGTTGTCCTTGCTATCGCCTTCACCCCATGAACCATCAATCCATTTCCCGGCCGTTTTAGATCCAACTATCCCCGGGTTATCGACTGCACCCCCATAGGAGGGAGCGGGGGGAAGGAAAGAAAAGGTGAATAGATGTTGATCGAGCGTTGATTAGCTTCGTGTTCCCATTTTCTTCTTTCTTTCTTTCTGTGATACCCTCTGAATGCATGACAGCGGCTCACACACTACGTGCAGTGTCGTGACGTGCAACTTGCCGAAAATGAAGTGGCGTGTCACAAGTACTCGCCACAAGAGATGCACAGCCTACGTTTGGAGGATGATCTTTGATTCCATCCGAGGATCTTCTCGATCTCGTCGGAAGCTCAGAGCTTGCTTGTCAATTTTTCGGTCCATGCACAGGAGAAGACGCGTGTCGTTTGGTATGTTGTTCACCCATTGATTGTATCGCTTGTTGACATATCTGGGATGTGTACATCCGAGTCTGGACTGGTCTGTCATGGTCTTCGAGTACGTGTCAACCAACAGCACTCATAGCTCCGCCCAATCATCAGACAGGCTGCAGCGGTCATCGGACAAAGTCATACTCTCATCGACATCATTGATGTGACTTCCACTCGGTCACGCCGTAAGACGGTCACGGCTCTCTGCAAATTAGCTTATAACATTGACCATCCATCCGTTTCTTTCCAGATTTCGCCCGTTTTCGTGCGTTATCACAGTCTCGAGCCCATGTCTTCCGCACTAGAGCTCGCCGGTCAAAGCATTCTATACGATAATTATGCGGGTGGTATGGTGGTTCATCTTCTCACTTTTCTAACGTTGACCACGTGTTCTCTAGTCGTGGCAATCACTGCCGTTGGATACGATTACAGTGCGTAGTGCCCTTCTCCATTCATACCTGGATAGTCCTTAAGCTACCGCAAATTAGTTCTTACCATTCCGGATGAAGTGGGTCCACATCCTTCATGCTAATACTCAGCAATTGATTTGGTCCTTTGCAGGTCGAGTATATTTGGGTCAGCGAGCAATATCACCCAACTGATCACATGTCTCACATTGCTGCAGAGCAAACCCTGGACACGTGTTTCTACATTGTTTGTTATGGTGTGTATCTTGAATCTTTCCACAAATCTGTAATCATACATAATCCAGGCTCGTTATTGTGGTCTGATTGTAAATGTGTATGTGTGCTGCTGGAATAATATCATTGGGTTGCTGATCAGTTCACCAGGACAAATGCTCTCTGTGTGTTTAAAACCACAATATTTCAAGATTACTGAGCTAATTTGGAAAATATTTACAGGGGGGGGTTCCCTCTGGCCTGGTCCAAAAATGGTAACATTCCACATTGCTTGTAGCCAATAGATATGCTTAACTTGTGTAGGTGTAAGTCATTTCAACCTCCTTTCTGGCTAATTAATGAGCTTTGCATGGAATTATCACCATCCAATAGATGTGAGTACAGTCATTCAGTATCTTTTATATCCTTTCACCCTAAGGGGACTAGGTTATATTACATACCTTTTTGCTGTTTGGTGTGGAGCAATTTTCAATGTTGCTGCTGAATGTGAGATTCCATGTTTAGCTCTGGTGTGTATGTAACTCACATTTGGATGCAGTGGCAATGATCCTCCGTGTCTGGGCATTGTATAATCAGTCAAGGATCATCCTTGGAACTCTCCTTACAGTGTATACCATTGAGGTCATTTTAGATGTACTTTATGGTGTTGCATATCACATGGGGAATTTTGGTATGTGCCCCACAAATCCATGTAATGCATACCACATCACAGGTTGTACAGGCACTACTCAAATCCTCAATTTTACATTTTGCACACAGCCACCCTCTTCTTTTTCAGTTCTACTGTTTTACATTTCTGGAATTGTCCTTGGTGCACTCATGTGTCTGCTTGTCATAACCCACTTCATCAGGGAATCATTTCAGATGTACAAGGCAACAAAGCATGTGCACCTGAGTCGTTATGTGAACTTGCTTGTAAGAGAAGGAGTGTTATACTTTCTTGTGTATGTCCACTTCATTCCCTAGCCAAGTCTGATGCAACCTGTGCTAAATCAATAAGACAGCATCCTTCTGGAGGCACTTGTGAGCCTGTTGCCTTATAAAGGGGACATCACATTGTCTAGGTGGTCTCCATTCTTGTTGGTAACCAAAAGATATTTCCCCATGTTTTCATTGATCCCCCGGTACATCTTGAACCTACGGAAGTTGTATGCCAGCGACCTTCGAGGTAGACGCGGGAGCCAACTTGACACGGCGTTTGGATTGTCGACAGGATCGGGCAATAACAGTGCTGTCAGTGCGATCATGTTCGCAGACGGGCCGCAGAACGAGGAGGGTCAGGGGGAAGAGATCCAGATGGAGGAACGGGAGCATGTGGATGCGTGACGAGGATCGAGCCGGGATAGGCATTGGGTGGTTGATACATTGCAGGCGTTGTACCATATTATTCATGTATATATTTTGGAGATGGATACGGCTCAGGATGCGATCATTATGTCATGATACCACTGAAGATGAATGTGATGTCTCTAGTACTATGTTCTATGGCCCCGAGAGAGATCGTTCCGGCCCATACAGGCGCCCTGGGGGGTCTGTCGACGGGCGAAAAGGACTCAAGAATGTAGGCGCTTCGTTGATGTCGTGCCCGAGGCTCTCCTGAGCTACTAGCAAGGGTGCACGGAACCAATATAGTCATGGTGTCCACCTTTGCCGACCGTTGTACTCCCCAATTTTTGTATTCTCACACCCGTCATTTCTGTGTCCTCGTCACCACCTCAGCCCATTAACTATCAGCTTTCCTGCGTTCCAAACTG
This sequence comes from Heimioporus retisporus, assembly GCA_038090495.1. NCBI lineage: Eukaryota > Fungi > Basidiomycota > Agaricomycetes > Boletales > Boletaceae > Heimioporus > Heimioporus retisporus. The sequence goes on along the minus strand of JBBPMV010000929.1, from coordinate 2,584 downwards.
CGCCGTCGCAGTTGCAGGTAAGAGATGACAACCATGCTCCAATTGGATGTCAACTGCGCATCTGAATACTTGATTGCGACCGATATTTGTGTTGTCATAGTTTGCGATCGAAATCGAGTGGGGTATCGCGAGTAATTAGTTGCCACATCGAAGTCCGTGTCGCGTGCCGAATGCGTCTGCAACGACGAGGCTCTGGGATTGTATCATGCAGAAATGCAAGAAAAAAAGTGCCGGCGGGATCCGGAAACAGGACCTGGTGGTCCGGCTTGTTCTGTGGGAGATGCATCGCGTCATGCGATCGCGTTGACATCCGGCTGACAGCAAGCCTCCGTACGCTGGCACCCGACTTCAAGTTCAAGTTGTCGTCACTGCTTAGTGCTATAGTCGGTATTCTACCTAAATGATCCTGGGGGACAGCGATCAGGGTAGTAATGAGGGCCTTCGAAGGTCGAAGGCGCACATATCGTCCACTACGTTACCTCGGGCTGTGTCCCCATTGCACCGTCTGAAGATCGGGCCTCACGGGGTCCAGATGTTCGAAGAGGGGGGACTGAGGGAAACTGCTAGGCTCGGCTGTCTATGTTGGCCTCTCCCCTGTACATGGATCTCGTTCTGGGTCGAGTGTTGTGCGCATCCCAACCCACAGTACTGGAGATCTGGCCTTGCATTGGTTAGCACTGTGCTCACCTAATCTTACGGGGTTGAGCAAGCACTGCCACGTGGAATGGCGTCACGCGTCACCGCGTCACCTCCGAGTGACCCCATCGACGATCAACCGGCCCCATGCATCAACGCATTCCCGGCAGACCTCGCAATTGGCTCTGCGTAAACAACATGCGACCTGTCCCAGACCTCAAACTGTTCGATATTCTTAGCACCAGTTCTCCCTCCCGCTCCCCCACCTGTCCATACTCCAACATAGAACCGCGCGCACACGATCTCAACTTGCCACACTAGCCGACTGCATCGCGCCCGTTACGCCCCAACAGCCGTCTCAAACGCTCCGGCCCCAGTGCTCAAGCTCCCCGTGGTTTTGACTGTACTACTCGATCGAGCTCTGATTAGATGTGTGCTGCCTTTTTTTCTTCTGTGGTACTCTCTGAACGCGCAATCATACCACATGCTGAAATAACGAGACGTGTCTCGAATCTCCCTGGGCGAATGTTCGTCTTCTCTCTTCTTTTCCTTACCCTCTTCTTATGCTTCACTTTGCGTCTCCAGATGTATGCAGTATGATGGTTCAACAACTCTTCGTGTTCATCAGTCAACGACTCTTTCAACCGGCTCAACAAAGAGGTGCTCATTCTCGCCGTTCGCCTTCTTGTCGACTCTGACCATCTGGCAGCTCTCGGAGTACTCGGTGTCGAACACGTTTGAGTGACACAGGCGCTCAAGCCGTTTTCGCCACTCGTACCCCTGCTTGTTGCTCTCTTCTACTTTATGAACCTCCTCGCCGCGCCGGTCTCGAATCTTATCGGATGGACCCTCCTCGCCTAATTTTAGAGCTCTCGAACAGCCTGTCCTGCAAGACGACGTCCAATGGCCCACTTATTAGGTCATTCTGGAATATTTCAACTTTGTCGAGAGCTCCACACCGGGCGTCATCTTTTCCTGGCCCCCCACCGCGCATAGATAATTTATGTTTATTTTTGTATACCCGTGTTCTCGTTGAACGTGTTTATCTCGACGGTTACCTATGTGGTGTTGGATGTGGGTACGACTTGCTGCGGAGCGGTGTCTTATGATGAGTCTAGTTAGACTATCCATATCGAGATGAGAAACGTTCGGAATGCAGATCATGGAAAAATGCAATGCAGAAACGTGGACTTTCTGCCACCGAATGACTTGACACATTTCGGATTTCGAGACCACTCCAACACACATTTCATAATCCACCCAAGTACTGCAGGGTTGCGGAGTGAAGATGTGTTGGCCTCGACGTGCGACATGACAAGCCATCGTAGGTATCCGGAAACGTCAGTGTAGGACAGTACCCTACCCTCTCTGTTTCTCATCTCCGGCATCAAACCACACAACAATGTGCACGTTGCGCGTGTCCATCCGGTATCCGTTCGTCCTCTCGCGGCTTGGTCGTCTGGACGCCTCTTTCAACGCAGTCTACTCTCCCACCTCGCGAAGACTGGAGGGTATTTCAGACCCATGTGTGCGTCAAGACGCCCCAACATCGACGCGGAGCACCCAGAACGGAAGCCCGAGCAGAGCGATCGCCTCTGGGGCGCATCCTCCGAATCGTCGCTCACCTCTCGCTCTCCAGTGGAGGATGCGCACTGTCGAACAAGAATGATACGCGAACGCAGGGAACGATGGGTGTCAAACGTGATTCGAGCTCACAACAGACGCTGATCCCGAACGACATGCATGGACCTCTAGCGGGCGATGGGACCGTGCCGGAACGCTTTGGATGGGTGCTCACAAGAGACCACGCAATGACATGATTGTGCGACATCGCTGATGAAGAGGACGATCCAAAGGTGAGAAGGCAAGTTTGAGAGAGGTGGGAAGGGAAAACGTACCAGTGTTTGAAGTGCCGGCGGCGAGGCAACCCCGCCACAGCATCGCGATT
>JBBPMV010000928.1:0-10597 GCA_038090495.1 Heimioporus retisporus | reverse complement strand
GTTGGGATTTGTATCTGGATAATCTGAAACATGTCTATTTGAATTCTTCAGGACTTTATCACTGGAATGAGAATGAATTGCAGAAGCCAGGTCTGGCATGATACCATATGCCAGTTGGAGGTTCTGGTTTTCTAGCATATTCCTCCAAAAGACTGAGGAGAATGGGGGATCAATAACTTGAAGACCTTGAACATTTGCTGTAGGCATGATGTTACATATGTGACTTCCAATTATGCTAAGATTCTCCCTGAGTTCTTTAGGCTTCTGCTGGGAGATAGATAATTGAACACTGATTTTCAGAGGTGTGCAGCAATCCCATAGAGGGCAAGGAAGGAAAGGAATTCCTTTGGAAGTAGTGGATGTACTGAATGAAAGTTCTATTGCATTTTCAAAGCATTGAATAAACATGGAATGAATGGGTGGCATGAAAACTGTCCAGTCATTGCTAAACTTGTATATGAGAGTGGAGCAAAGGAGTTGGATGTGATCACAAAGCAAAGCACTTTCATCCTCTATATGATTTAACCATAGTTGTGCTTGGGGTGGGATGTTTACACAAGAGAGGAACATGATAACTGTTGAAGGTGGTGCAAATAGTGATAGATGAGAAAGATGGGGTAGGTCAATCTTTTGAAAGGAATTGACATTGCCATCAGAGATATGATATTGGGCATCAGCAAGAGCATCCTCAAAATAAAGGTGTACAAAGTAGTTCATTTGGAAGCTGTGAAATCAAGCAAAAGGTGTTTTTTTGTGCATAGAGGTTGCTTAATCTTAGCTTTTGTTGCAAGATATCTGCTTCAAGGTGTGCTAGATCCATAGTTATGCCTGAAGCCAAACTATCAGGCTAACAACAGTGGAATTTGCCAACCAGATATGGCTAGTAGATTATTGCCATGGAGTAAAATCAGCACTTGGATAAATATGAACTGTTGGGAAGCTTTTGACTTACATATGGTACAGGAGCAAGAGTTGAGTCAGGCAAGCTGGTGGAACAAGAGCCTGAGACTCTGAGCTATTCATACTTCCCCTAATGTACCATTCTTATATATTGTTTCATTTTATACATAACATAATCAATTCAATATTGATCTGATTGGTAGTTCTAACTTCTATTGTACAACTAGTTGAGGTCAAGCATAGCTTGGTCATTCACACCAGACAAGGACTACTAAACTTAGTCCAGTGATACTTAGGTATTGCAGGCACCATGGTCTCATTAGCTGATGTAAGTGTTTAGTGGTGACAAGTGACACAACACTCCAACCATGAGGAAGGGGATGAGGATGCTGCAACAACCCACCTATAACTGATAGTGCACAACAGCCTAATACAGTATCAAGAAAATGCTGTCATGCTAATGACATCTTTTGCTGGCTAATTTGACTATTTCTAGGGTGGGTAGTCAGATTAGTAAAAATAGGCAAACTAGTAGGTCCATTTGCTATGTTGCTTATTTTTCACACTATCAAGTGACTATTTTACTGTAATGATTTCTTCTACCTTGCCTTTGTTTCCCATTCCCTCATGCTTATGTAATCTCATATGTCCAATTGAGTTATGCACCCCCTTTGTATGTCTTCCCTTTTAATTACTAACCACCCTGCCCATCGTATATAAAGAGCCTAGAGTACTTGATGTATGGTAGTCTACCTCCTACAGAGCTTTTGGAACAGTTCTATCTCAACCGAAAGACCTCTAACAAGCCAAACACTACCCGTGTGAACGTTCTCCCCCCAAGAATGCCACATATTTTGAACTTCCGCTCATTGCTCTTATCACTCGACTCCTTGCTCTTCTCGCCTGATCGTTCTCACTCTTTGCTCCTCATTTTTTGATGACAACGACGTACGAACAGCCTGATCACCTGTGAGTACCCGTTCACTGTCACCCATTACTAACTATGACTTTTTCCACTATGACACTTCAAAGCAACAACAGGTACTCCTGGCTTGGGCAAACAATGGTGTCCCCACCACGATGACCGTCACCCTTGCCACCTTGAAACATGGACAGTGAGGCTACAATGCCACCAGTCCAGACAGCTTGCAATGTCCCTGGGGGAATCGCTAGCTTGCAGCGCGACAATGAGTTAGCTGTCAGCAGCAGTGAGCATGAGCTCAGGAGCATGCCACATGATGGTGGTGCCCTGCCCAGTCATGAGACTGATGACACTGCACATGTTGTTAATGAAGGTGATGATGGCTTCATTACACCTTGTTCCCCTGCCTGAGTAGTATCCCCAACTAGCCACAAGTGATCTACTAGCATACAAAATGATAACCACTTCCTCCCCCTTGAAGGTGAAGGGCTTGAGGAGGATCGAGATGTATTCACACATAAGTTAGAGGATGAAGAACTCATAACTGCGTTTGACCTGCCAAAACACTTGTCTTCGCCCCCTTGACTCACTGCCTTGCAGAAACAGAAGGCACCTGTTCATGCCATGTTTCACCTGGATGAAGAAATCACTGCTGAAGTTGAACGACAGCTTCATGAGCACATTGCCTCCAACAATATTGATGATGCTTTCTGCCTAAGCACTGCTCTGATGAGCCATACAGACCGTGCTCGATCGGTGTTCCCTCGTAGCAGCTCGATCCTAAAGGCTATGAAAGGCGATAGGGACGATGAGACACATCTGCCTGGCAATAAGCACCCTAAAAGACCCATGACAAAGGGCCCATCCCTGCCACCAGGTGGACCACCTGATTCGTCTGATTCCTCAGATAGTGGTAGTGATGGATCTTCGTCCTTCGGCTCAGACTTCCTTAGTGAGGAACCATCCACTGTTGACTCAAATGACTCACACTGCACAAAAGCACAAAAGCACAAAAAGAAACAACATTATCGTGCTAAGCTAACCAAACTAAGGTACCAACAATCATTCCTCAAGGAGGACCCTCTGTTCACATACAAAGGTGAGGTTCAGGTCATGCTCTTCAAGAAATGGTGCCGTGAGCTATGCGAGTGGACTAAACGAGGCTGTTTCAGCTGAAAAAATGCTATATGAATTGCTGGAAAATACCTTGATGGTCGTGCATATCAATTCTATGAACAAAATGTGCTGGATCTGCAGAAACGGTACTTGCTCACTGGCTTCTTCGAAGATCTGTTTGACTATGTTTTTCCTGCCGACTTCAGGATGCAACAACGCGATAAGTTCGACACCTGCAAACAGGATCACCACATGGTCTTGGATTTCCTCCATCACCTTCAAGAAATTGCCAACACAATAGGTGATGTCAATGAATGGGACATTGTCCTCACGTTCTGGCACCACTGCCAACCATACCTGCGAGCCAAGCTCACCTGCCACAGCTACGATGCCACTGCTATCTCCCTTATCACACTCGAATCTGAATGTCTCAGATACGAAAAGGCACACCATATCATCCAAGGGGAATGACAGCACCCTAAGGCCGATCCACAAGACCTGGACATGCAATTTAGAACACAAGCTAGCCACCGAAAGCACGCCAGGCATTCGGACAGCACTTCCTTGGCTGCAGTCAGACCATCCACACACAACAACAAAACTTCATTCCTGGCAAGGCATCCAAGTGATAATAACACGAAACATGATCATAAGCACCCCAACACTGACCAAGAGCGCCATAAGAAATTGCACAATGAAGGGAAGTGTTTTATGTGCGAAAGCACTAACCACATCGAATGGAACTGCCCTGAACGATGCAAGATCAAAGAAAAATACCCTTGCTGTAGCCAGCCACTGATATGATTGAATGCTCTCCATACCTCATCGAGTGCAGAGAACCGACTCACTGCCCTGCAAGAAGGTACTGAGCTTGGCCTGTTCTCTCTAGAGTACGTGCAATCTGAGACCCCCATGTTGCACAAAGCCAAACGTGATCTCCTGGTTGCTCATGCACTTGCCCAACTATGTGCTGCTGTACCGCTCACCCTTGATAAACCTGCCAACCAATCCAATTCTCCATACCAGCAAAATCACTTCCAACTGGTCGGGTACATCGACTGCGACCACGCCTTCTTGATTGACAACTACACTATGGACTGTCACATTCTGGACCTTGCCTGGCTCACAGACCCACAATTCGACATCATGCACTGGCCGCACTACGAGAAAACTAAGGTCTATGACCAACTACAATTCTCTCCAAGTCGCCCATTACTAGCTGGGCAGGAGCAACCCAAGGCTGATCTAAATGACTCGGATGATGATATCCCAGCCCTTATCGACTATGAAACTGACATCGACAACCTGAAGGACCACATATGGTGCCAAAACACCAATCACTCCTCATTTCCTTGTCCCAAGAATGACCCACCATGAACAAACTACGGTCTTACTCAATCCATGGCACGTGTAAAGGATACATTTGGTACGTTGTGGTGTGGTACTCTCAGCACGCACTCAACCGAGTGAAATGCAGGATGGATCAAAGGAAGTGACTGAGTGCTCCCAAAACCAATCATGGTCATAGTACATATCAATGGCAACCTGTGCTGAGCACTGCTAGACTCTGGATCACTTTCTGACTTTGTCTTGACCACCCTTGTTGACCAGCTTCATCTCAAACCAGATCATCTCACCACACCACTCAATCTGCAACTGGTGGTGTCTGGTTCGTGAAGCAAGGTCAAATCCACTGTTACCGCTCAAATCACTTACCAAGACATTGATGAATCACATCTCTTCGATGTCATAAACCTTGACAGTTATGACCTTATCCTTGGCACACCATTCCTGTTCCAACATCAGGTGTTACTTGAGTTCAATCCGGCCCAGGTTACAGTGTGTAGCATTGATTCTTTGCCGGTTCGAGGGACTCAAACTGTAACAATAGCCTCTCGTGCCATGACCATTGAGCAGGATCAAATCCTTGCTTACAAAGAAGAACTCCAAGCATATGCAAAGGATATCTGCAAAGAGGCAGTAGATACTCCCTTGCCTCCTTTATGAGCAATAAACCATGTAATTCCTCTTATTGACCCACACAAAGTATATTCCTGGCATCCATCCAGGTGTCCTGAACCTTTGTGACCACTCTGGCATGCAAAGTGTGATGACTACCTCAAAACTGGCTGCTGGCAATTCTTTAGTGGTTCCAATGCAGTACCCATGATGATGCTACAAAAAGCCACTAAAGATGGGACTCTTCGCTTGCGAACAGTTTTGGACACACGTGAATGAAACAAAAATACTCGGAAACTTGCATCTCCACTACCTGACATAGACACCATACTTCGGAATGTGGTGTCACACCCCTATCATACCTTGCTTGATGGGAAGGACACTTATGAGCAAATACGAGTAGCCCCAGATGATGTCCCAAAGACTCTCTTCACCACCCCAGACAGTACAATGGTCAGCCAGGTCATGCAAATTGGTGACTGTAATGCTGGGGCCACTTACCAGTCATTGATGAACCACATCTTTGCCCCCTACATTGGAGTCTTCATGGATGTGTATCTGGATGATATTGTGATATACTTGGATTCTGCCACTGATCATGTCGCACATGTCAAGTCAGTCATTGACACACTATGGGAGAACCAGTTTTACCTCAGTGAGCATAAACTCCAGTTCTTCATGGAAGAGCTACATATCCTAGGACACATTATTGATGATGCTGGTATTCGCATGGACCCTGACAAGGTTGACCACATCCAGAACTGGAAAACACCCATCTCGAAAGACCTACTTGCTTCATTCATAGGTGCAGTTGGTTACCTAGCACCTGGTTGTGAGGGAGTATGGATTCCAATGGGTATCCTGTCAAAACATGCAGCCAAGACAACTAGCTGGGAATGGACACCTACTGATCAATGTATGTTTGATCAAGTAAAACACACTGTGAGCACATGGCGAGATGTTTGCCAAAAGTCACTGGACTACTCGGCCAGACACACACCTATCAATGTCTCGTGCGATGCCAGTCTCACTGGTGCAAGTGGAGTACTGTGGCAAGGAGAAGCTATTGAGACTGGTAACATTGTTGCCTTCTGGTCTGGCAAGTTCAACCCAGCACAACAAAATTATCCAGTACATGAGCAGGAGCTACTCACTGTCATTGAGTGCCTCAAACAGTTCCAGCACCTCTTACAGGGTACATGTTTTCATGTCTTTTCTGACCATAAGGGCCTTGAATGGATTCACACCCAACAAAAACTCTCCCCCCACCAGGCATGCTGGCTCAAAACACTGGAGGAGTTTGACTTTGACATCACTCATGTCCCAGGTGCCACGAATGTCCTTGCTGATGTGCTCAGTCGCATTTATTCACAAGAGCCAACCAGCACAGTCCATGCTGCCTCTGAATTTGTCGCCACCAACAGTGAGGCAGCCCTCTCTGCTGCTCTACTGGAACTGGTGACAGCCCCACTGCATGCTGGGCCTGCAATCTTCCTTGGTGTGACACGTTCTGCACAACTTCAGCAGGCTGCTGCATGAGAGGCCTTTCCAAATGCTAAGCATGTGGTCCTTAGGCTCCCTGCACCTGACCGCACACTGGAGGGCGAGTGTAGTGATGATGTTCATGTCAAACCTGTCACAGGGCACACTGACACTGGTACCCAACCTGAGCCACCCATGCCTGACTACCTGCCTGATTCACCTGGAGATAGCACAATGACAGGTCCACTAGTATCTACCGATGGCCCTGATGTGACTGTCAGTGACTTGCTCGATGGTGGCCTGCCACTAACTGACTTAGCTGTGCTGAGCAATCCATCCATCAATGTACACTGCTGCCTTGCAGGCCGTTACAGTGAGGATCCCTTTTTCACACAGATCTTAGTGGACCCTGGTGCCTACAAGAATTTTGATGTCGGCAATGCACTGGTATACTTGAAGACTGCTGGTGGCTGGACCCTCTGCATCCCAGACATTCGGGTTGGTGACCATCGCCTTCGGAAGATAATTATCGCCCATGCACACTCCATTTTGGCCCACCTTGGCCCGTTGAAGACCATTACTTACCTTCGAAGTGCTGTGTGGTGAAAGGGTCTCAATGATGACATACATGCATTTTGTTGTGCTTGTGCCACTTGCCAAACATCAAAACCGACAAATCATCCGCCATATGGGCTTCTTGAAACACTACAGGTCCCATCGTACCCCTGGGAAATGATTGGGGTTGACTTCATCGGTCCACTGCCGGAATCGAGAACACTCTCTGGCACTTTTGACATGATCATGGTAATAATTGATCACCTTACATCCATGACCCACCTCGTACCGACAAAACAATCTTACTGTGCTAAAGATATCGCTGAGGTAATGTATGACCGCATATACTGCCTGCATGGAATGCTGGCAAACATCAGCGATTGTGACTCGCTCTTCACAAGTACATTTTGGAACAAATTCAACGAACTGATGGGTACCAAACTCTGCATGTCATCCTTGTTTCATCCCCAAACTGACAGAGCAACCAAGCGAGCAAACCAGACAATCACCCAGATGCTGCGGCAATGCATTTCACCTAACCAACACAACTGGGCAACCAAACTACCTGGCATCAAATTTGCCATCAACTTGGCGTGGTCCAACACAACTGGTTTCCCCCCATTCTACCTCAACAATGGCCATTTACCTCGGTCGATGATCTGGAACACTGATATGGAATACCTGGGTGTGCATGTGTTTGCTCAACAAGTCAAAGATGCAGTTATGCAAGCTCATGACACAATCATTTCCTTGCAAGTCAAGCAAACTGAGCTAGCTAACAGAAAACGAGTAGAAGCTCCATTCATTAAAGACAATCTCGTGTATTTGTCAACGGCAAACCTCATGCTGCCAAAGGGTCGTGCCCCCAAATTGGCCCCCAAGTTTATCGGACCGTTCAAAATCCTCAAGGATTACAAGAATAATACATTCTTATTGGATTTACCAGCTGAATTAAAACAACACGGACTGCACCCAGCCTTTCATGCCAGCCTACTGCACCCCCATTTCCCAAATGACGATTGCCGCTTCCCCGGACGACAAATTCCCCAGCTTGCAGGAATTGGAAAGGTTGAAGAACTGAGCATCGAACAGATAAATCAGCACCATGGAAGGGGATGAGACTCGCTATTTGAAGTACAGTATACCACTGGTGACTCTGTCTGGCTCCCATATGCAGATGTGGCTAAGCTTGAGGCACTAACTCACTACCTCAAGGCTCAAAATGTCACGAATGTCAATGATTTGCCTAAATGTGTAAGTTGACAGGATGACCAATGCCTTTTCAGGATACGAGTCTCTGATCCGACTTGGTGTGCAGAAGCACTCTGCTTTCTGGATGACTTACCTGATCGACTTGCTAACACTGACCCCAAACGACTGGGCCTCATGGTGTGGAAAAACAATAAAAGGTGCTCAATCAAGCATCCCCTCACTCAGCAAATCCCTGCTACTATGGATCCCACTCCAGCGCGTCTTAACTACTATTGCTTTATCACTGACTCAATCCATAACGGCACTTATGACCCTGTTTGAGATTCACCGCCCCCTGGCTATATTTGCTACTGCTACAACAACAGTGCAAACCCGGATCCTTCACTACGCTTCCCACTGCCACCACCCTCCACACCTCGCACTCAATTTCATAAAACCAGATGCAGAGGGCACAATAACGGATCATCTGCCATGAAGCTTATCTTTGACTGGTTCCATGCTGACACCACCGAGAGTATGTGCCAACATCATACATGCTCTCATGCATGCCTTACTCCTCTCACGACAGAACAGGCTAATGCATGTCACGAACGCCTCAACTTCATTCCAGCAAAATGTGGCTATTGTGGCGGTAACCAGAAATATTGCATACAAAACTGTCATTGACTGTACCCCACTGGCAACAACCACTTTGACCCCGAAAACCTCTCCCTGATGCCACCCACATTCACTGGTGCTATTGACATGATCCCCTCTGCTGGCTCTCCCCTCACGGACACAATGAACATGCTCACCGGCACCATTCCCACTCATAGCCGCTTCAGTGGACTACTGACCCCCATTATGACAATGTCTGTCATCTCTACTCCTGATGCTCCGGCCAAACACTCACTCCCTAATGCATCCAGGTCTCAAACCACCGTCCCCACTACTACCAAGTCTCATATGGCACTCGCTTCCTCAACTTCTGTCAAACTCAACTTCAACTCCCTCCATCTCGAAAACATCATAGTAGCCCGAGACAATCAGCCTGAACCTGCTGCCACCAATTCCATCTCCAGAGCCAGTAGCATTTGCCATGTCCTCCTCCTCCTGTATTTGCTGACTTTCCTTCTTCTCTTCTCAGACATTGATTCCTTCATGCGCAACGACCATAATCCCAACACTGCCGCTTAACTACCCTTTGATCCTGATAGTCATCTGTGATGACTAGGAGGGCAAATGTAACGATTTCTTCTACCTTGCCTTTGTTTCCCATTCCCTCATGCTTATGTAATCTCGTATGTCCAATCGAGTTATGCACCCCCTTCGTATGTCTTCCCTTTTTAATTACTAACCACCCTGCCCATCATATATAAAAAGCCTAGAGTACTTGATGTACAGTAGTCTACCTCCCACAGAGCTTTTGGAACAGTTCTATCTCGACCGAAAGACCTCTAACGAGCCAAAGACTACACTGAGCAACAAAACTGTTGCAATGTTTGGTTGTTTTGTAGTGCATGCGATATAACAAGTTAGGGTGTGGGAATTTCGCTTAGCATTGGTGATGGGAAATGTGGGGGGCACCCCTGGCTACCTATAGACCCCAGGGTCATGTGATTTGAACCAGGGGCAGTGGAAATATGGCCATTTTAAATCCACTGTGTCATTGCAACAGTTTTGTTGCTGACATGGTGAGAAGTGAGTTCAATATATTCTGAGAGGTGCTGACATAAGAAATGAGTCATGTGACCTACAATAGGTTCAACACAATGTAAATAAACCAAAACAACACTCTTGATTCCCTTCCACCACCATGAAATCTCTCTCCCCTACTCAAATCAACTAAATCATCTCTTTCTTGGATTTGGGTCGATCCACTCATCAAATATCTGATTCCATTGGTATCCACAACTCTACCACCAGTAGAATTCACTCTAGACTTTGTCCTGACATGGCTACATCCTCTGGTGGTTGTCCTTCCCTCATAACAACCACTGACATGTGTCATGCCATTTAGCTTATTAGGACTGGAAAGGCTGAAAATGCTGTCCAGGTCACCAAGGCACTTCAAGATGTCAAGAACCAGCCCATCTCTTTCCAAACTGTCCACTGTCACTTGAGGAAAGCAGGAATGAAGGCTGTGGTGAAGAAGAAATGCCCTTGTCTTACTGCCAGTCATAAGAAGGCCAGACTTGACTTTGCAGAAAGTCATAAAAATTGGACTGTGGAGGATTGGAAGTGGGTTGTATGGTCAGATGAGACCAAAATCAATTGCATTGGGTCAGATGGGAAGAGGTAAGCATGGAAAAAGGCTGGAGAGGCCTTAAATAATAGATTGGTATAGGGTACAGTCAAGTTTGGGGGAGGATCTCTGATGATGTGGGGGTGTATGACTTGGGAAGGGATTGGGATGTCATGCAAGATTGATGGTAGGATGGACACTGACCTCTACATACAGATTATGGAGGA
>JBBPMV010000927.1:0-10604 GCA_038090495.1 Heimioporus retisporus | reverse complement strand
ACATGACTGGATCCCCTGGTATAGATTATTGCATGAACCTTTATTTTCTCTTTTTTCTCATTTTCTTTGTTTCTCATTGTAGTTTCAAATATACTTCAGGGGTAATGTTATAATTTACCCCTATTCTTTTCTTCCTTATCATTCTTGCCTACCATCATCAGCATAACCTGATGCTTCTACTTTGATAGAGTGGTTTAGAATGTACAATGTGTTTGTTACACACTCTTATCTCTCCTATCTTTACTTCTCTTTTTTTTTAAAACTTCTTAGCTTAGTCATGGATATTCCATAACATTCCATAACCCTCTATTATACAATATATAATCCCTAGTACTTTGTCTCTTGTACTCCAGCTTAGTCCTGCTCAAGCTACCTTGTTCCTCTTTGCTTCTTCCACTAAAACTCACTGCTACCTCCTTGGTCGGCAGACTTACCTTCAGACCATCAACTATATGTCCTAGTTGACAGAACCCTTGGCCCTAGTGGCAAGTATTGCATCTACACCTCAAACCTTTGAGCCTATGCTTATTCCTACCTGGACCAAGTGTAACATAAATCATATGATAAGAAAGAATCAAATGATGAAAACATGAACTTCATGCTGAAAAGATCCATTTACCCCTCAAAATTCACACACTTATTCTATCTCAAACCCAAACTAATGACAGACAACAATGCAATGTGGTCCAGTGTCATCACATGCACATTAAAAACTATTGACCTCCACAACTACTTTGAGAAGGATGTTGCAGAGATGGACACTATAACTGGACAAGAAACCACTTGCTGCAACAAGGCAAAATCTATTCATCAGCTTGGTACTAATAGCCACTATAATAAAGGAAATACAGTGTCAGCTGAATCATTTACCAACTGTATCAGAAATATGGAAGGAGGCCTGATGACTATACATTGGAATTACTGCAATTGACTGGATCCTGACAATCATGTTGCTAGCAACTACCTACTATATAAAGAGTAAAGATGTGGCAGCACATATCTCAAAAATGAAAGGATTCTGCTGTAACTTTATACTCATGTATGGTATACACATGAGTCAAAATTCAAACACAACATCAAAAACATCCAGATCTGGACTTAGCTCCACACTAATTCCAGGCCAGCCCTACTGTACAAATTGCCAGATATCTGACCACTGGATCAAAGATTGCTACTTAAAGCATGGGAAAGACAAGAAAGGAAAGGATAATAAGAAGAAGGCAAATGGAAATGTGTCAAAGAGCAAAGACTCAAAAGCACATGGTAGAGCTAAGCCCAAGGTGAGGTCTGGCAAACAGGTGAACTAATCCATGGCTGAGAGTGATGACAACAACAAAGATAACTCAAGCAATAAGTGCTCCAACTCAGGTCTATCATACCTCACTGCAAATCCTACTGGCTCCCACTTTGGCTGGATCCTAGTCAGTGGCTCCACAAACCATATATGCACAGAATGGTCCACATTCATCACATTCACACTGGTTAATAACACTATCAAAGGTATAGTCAAGAATGGTCCAGAATTATGCATTCTTGGTACCAGATCAGTATTAGTATGGTCAAAATTGAAAACCAACCAGACTGTATGATCAAATTATCCAATGTCAGCTACTGTCCCAACACCCAAGACAACCTCATGTTAAAAAGCTGGACAGACCAGAAGAGGATGGAAATCCTCAAGCACAACAGTCATGTCATGATAAAATAGCCAAATGGCAAAGCTATCATGGAAGGTAGACTACACAACAACCTATATGAGATCAATGATGCCATAGCACCCACCAACACCATGACTAACATTGTCTTCACTACCTACTCAACACCCAACCTTGACCTATGGGATGCTTGCATGGGCCACATCTGCCTGGAAAGCCTCCACTACCTTGACCACTACAACTTTGTGACTGGCATGGAGCTACATACATGAAAAGGCTGACCTATCACCATGTAATGGATATGCCAAGGATAAACACCATCATGCTCCATTCTTCTCAGCTGAGACCAACCATGCAACCCATAGCATCAAGCAATTATGCATGGACCTACAGGGCCTGTTTGACAAGTCCATAAATGAATATATCTATGTATACCATCACAATTGTCAATAACTGCAGCAAAAAAGACTAGAAAAAATTCCTCCAGAGCAAGAATGATGCTACTGGCTTTATCTGAGCCACAATCCAATGACTTGAGACCCTCATAGAAGGTCATGTAAAAATAGTCTGCTCTAATCAAGAAGGTGAACTTATTGATGTATCACTCCAGAAATACTTCACAGAAAAGGGTATTGCACATGAGTTTATTGTACCATACATTACAAAGTTTGACAAACTATGGTAATTCCTGATAAGGGAATCTTGTGGCACAGCATCCTTGCCATCATGCTGGCCTCTGCTATTATGCTATATTGCTCGTGATTGTCTCAAGGCATACAATTGCACCACTGTTGTCTCTGTCTCTCTACAATATGCACGTATATTTGTCCTGTACTTTCTATGTACTACTAAAGTTGAATATATCTGAATAAGAACTTATGATCTTCCAGAAAACTTGGACAACATGCCAACCGAAAAGACTATATTAGCGTGCAAAAGTAGATACCCTGGGCCTTCACTTGATGCAAGCCCACCCACCCACCTGTAATGAATTACTATTAAAGCATGCCATAACCTTCCCATTTGTAAATGCTGTCGTCATCCGATCTGCCCCTCCTCTCTCTTCATTGTCTTTCTCATCAACCCCTTCCTCCTTGCTGAGTTCTTCATCCTCACCCTCATTGCCCTCCTCACCTTCTTCCTCACCCCCCTCCTCATCAGGCTCCTTGCCCTCCTCCTCACCAGGCTTCTCACCATCCTCCTCACCCTCCTCTGCCTCACCCTGGCCTTTTCAAATGACACTGCAATCCACCTGTAGAAACTCATCCCATAGTCACATCCCTACATGACCAATTCCTTCTTCATGATATTGCATGAACATGTCATGGTCAACGAATCTGAGCACTACAATTAGTATCATACTGAGCATATTTTCAAGCCTGTACTTACATGTTGACATTGAAGGAAGCCCAGTCTTTGTTACCTTTGCAGGTGATTGAGTATCCATCGAGTAACCCATTTGTTCTATTTTCTGAAAAGTGAGGAATTAGGTGCATGCAACATATGACAAGATTGGGATTCAGGAAACTGAATGTGTCTGGGTCATCCTTAGGGACAAAGCCAACCCAGGGCATTCAGTGAACCCTGAAGATCAAGCAGTTAGTAGTTCTGCATCCATACCAATGTACAAACAAGATATTCATCCATCATGTTGCATCTGTTTTTGAATGTTCACCATAGTACCTAACAATTATGTGGAAGATCTTTAGCACCCACACATACCAGTAAGGATGATGGTTCGAGTCCATCTTGTGTGAGAGCACCATGACATTTGCCTGTGTGTGGGGATTAATCACATCTTGATCCCATTGTAGGTCATATGTCATATAGTTGACTGCAAGCATCTTGTGCTCATATATTGTGTTCCCCACAAGAACAAGGTTCCTGCATTCAGTGTCAGTGAAGCATACGATCTCACCATCCCATTCTCCATTGGAGTGAATCCGATACAACAGGTGATCTTTAAGTAGATCGATAAAGTCCTATGTGCAGATTAGTATTGGCTTGTCTTATGATGTATTTTCGATTCACTTACTTTGGTTGCCTGATCTGTACCTATTGATGCCAACCAAACCATTATTTCAGTCACAGTCCATTGTGAATCTGCAATAGTGTAGTGGTTGCCAGCTGAACTTTGCTCCTTAGCTTTCCTCTTCTTCATTACATGAGTATTTTCTTTGCTCTCTTCAGTTGGGTTTTGCTTGAGTTCTTGCAGCATGAGTGAACAGAACCATTCACATGCCTCAAGCTTTGTCATCATCACCAAAGTGGTTGATTTCACCTTGGAGGTTTTTCTGTAGCACTGCTTGAGTTGCCAGTGTTCCAGCTCACCCTGTAGATCTTAAGTAAAAATTTGAATAAATGGGAGACACGCACAGGTTGGGTTGTATAGTTGTCCATAGTACCTTGCTCTTGAATGGTCCACAGGTAATCTCCAAGTGCATGATACTTGTATGTGTTGAGGTTTAGCTTCTTCACCTTTCTTTTGCTTGTCTTCTGCAACACTGGGCCACCTTGCTTGCTTGCTAATGCTGCTGCCCATTGCCTGCATGCTGCCATTTCTCATGGAAGCTTGTGTGTAATATATGTCTTGCATGTGATTCGGAGGAATTTGCATACTGCTTTTCCCAGTGATTTCACACTTGCTTCAAAGAAATCCAGTGTGTCACTGATGTGTAGCCGTAGTTTTGTGAAGGCATGCCATGTAGCAAGTTCAAATAGAAGGTCTTGCACAATTGCATTGTGTGGTGCCAGTAGGAGGCCTTCGAAGACAGACATTGCACACTTTAGGAAAATAAGCATGTATATCTATAATTGGGCAATGAGTGACATACCTGTAAGAGATCCTCAAAGTCTCTTGCCACTAGCTGCTTCATGGCTGACATATTTGCTGCAAACTTGTGGATGGTCCCTCGCCTGAATGTAGGCACACTGTGGTACCTAATAAGATTAGATTTGATGAGAGATAAGACTGAGGATGCACCTTTCATCCATTTGCTGGATAGTGTCATTCCCCTTTGTGATGAGAATCCACATGAGGTGTATGAAAACCATCTTCCATGCACCACCCTCAAACTCATGCATCAAATCAATCACAAGGAGGTCAAAGTTGATATTGAAGTCAAGAAGACGTTCAGAAAACATATTCTGGGGAACAATATCATTAGTATATATCAATAGTATATATGAACCAGTTAGAGAGTCGAATTGAACTTACAATAGTTGGAACATATTCCTCAAGCAAAATGCAAATACACACTGTCAATACCCAACCCCTTCTTGAAAATCAGCTCTGAAGCTTTTTCAACACATTGTTGTTGGTGGAGGGTATCAAGCCATTCTTCATGTTTGCATTGCACCATATCATGTTGTGTCCCCATCTTACCAAGCTCAGTTTTCATTACCAAACATCAAGGGCATGACTGCAATCCAAGGAACTTGATTCCAGATATGAGGACCCTAGATATGACAGACATTAATGTAATTAATGAAAATGAGGTTTGAATACGTACTTCTCAGGATAATCCACTGAATAGGAAAAAAACTGTGGGTATACCCATTGAGTAATCCTGTCCATACACTGAATTATGATCCCATTCTAATAAGCATTCATGAACTGCTCATTGAGTAATAAGTCCCAGATTGCCTGAAAGAGCTCTCTCTTGCAATGAGTGAGTATGTCCTGCCTTGCTGCAATGTTGTATATTTTGTGGTACTTGTCTTGGAAGTTGTTTGAGAGCTAAATGAGATATGAGAGTGCAGTCACATAATGTGAGTGGCATATATCCCGAAGTGGTGACATGCAGCTGCTGATGGCTTTCCTCATGCATATTCTGACTGATTGCTGAACAAGAGATAGAATGGCTGCATTGAATTGTTGCCAAAATTTGTCATCTGTGTAGAATCCAACCAAATCATTAGTGAGGCAACAACACACTCCATATGATCATCTGGACTGCATGGCAGTGCTTGACCTCCACATGTGCTTATTGCATCACAGTAGACAAATAAGCTTCTGAGAATATGTCCAGTACTCTATCTTCTCAAGTAGTCCAATGTTGAGTAAATGGTGTCGTGTTGAATGCTGATGCAGCCTCACTCTGAAACACATTAGTAATGATGTCAACAAGGTCATGATGCCAAATGCCATTGATCTTCATACAAGGTGTGTCAGGATCACCAGATGCCATGACATTCTCTTTTGGAAGTTTGATTTTGACAGCAGACTTGCACTAGCCATAGTCCACACAGAATGGGTTTGCTTTTGATGCAAGAAAGTCGTTGAGACGCTTTGTTTCACAAGCCATTGAAAATGTTTGGAGATCTTCCTTCTTGTAGAGGGGGTGTTGCCGAAGCTTTGCAAAATGATCAGCCTCAGCAGCCGACTTGAGAGATGACACAGTCAGATTCCAGCCAAGGAAAATCCCCAAAGTAGGATTTGAAAAGGGAGCAAAGAGGTTGTCTGTTGAAACATCAGATGGAATTGGTATACCGAGCACATCCTGTCTAAATCTGTTGGCATGAAGCACTTGCTGGATTGAAGGAGCATTGCAAGCAGTATACAGGGATTTGAGCAGGATATGAGTTGGTTGTGTTAGGTATACTCTATATAACCCGAATGCATCTGGTTTGGTGGTAAATGAGTGCTCAGGAGACTCTGACTGTGGTGGTGTCATATCTTGGGATGGAGTTTCTAAAGCAGCAGAGGGAGTAGGGAGAGGGGGTTGCAATGTGTGTTTCTGGTGCATGGAGAGTGGCATATGAGCAAGATGGGTTGCACTACTGGGCAAGTAGTCTTGAAAGCATGCTGGGATGCAAATCTGTCTACCCAATTGCATAGAAATGATGGGTGCTGGCTAGGTGTGTCAAACAAAAATCAAACTCTCAGTGCAGTATGATAACACAACAACTCACCAGTGGATCATCATAGAACTCATGTGTGTCCTTGTCATCACGCTGCTCACTTGGGCCAGCAACTGGAGAATCAGGAAGAAAGGCAGGAGAATTGTTGCCTGAAGGTAGGGTTGGACCATCACATGCAGGAGATGAGACACATGATTTTTTTCCTTGATGGTGCCTGGACCCTGAGCATGTTGTCTTGCACTTGTGGGAAAAAAGCTGCTCAGTGAGCACCTTGCTGGCAGTACAGATCATGTTGTGTGGGGAAAAAGCCTTGTTGGAGCCGAAATTTGCACTGCAAGCTAGACACCTACTCATGAGTGCTGAAGAAATCTCATAGGGTAACTCACCATACCTTTTAATACCCATAGTAGATGGGCTTGCACCTAGATGATAAGCAAAGTGCAAGGTTAGAATTGAACTTACCATTAAGTTGAATCCTTCAAGAAAGCAAGTGCCAAACTGCCTAATTTGGGTGACTATGGAGTTTGCCAAGATGTGACTGTCACATTCTTAATGCAGTGTAAGCCACTTCACAAGTTCCTTTACTCCCATTATGTCTAATAACCCTAGCCGTTGCGACTCTCCTGACTCAGACAATTCTCACACTTGGAAGGCCTTCCTTGATAGGCACACCTAGTGCAAGAGACAGAAGGCAGCTCAGGCAAGTTCCATCAGTGATACAGTGGACAGTGGATCTGGGCCCAAAGTGGCATCCAGGTATGTGGCAGTAATCATTCACTAAGATTAATCATCCAGGGGTATTACTTTTATAGCTCTAAGAAAAGCCTGAAAAGGGATAATACATGTGGGGTTGAGTTTCACTGTGATCATCAACAAGACTAACATATAGATACTTGCTAGTGACGACTTGAGGAAGTCTTCCAAGTGGAAGCAATGCCTCCAAGCTGCACATTGGATCCCATATGCATACAACATGTACTGCAATTTGGAGGAAGTGCTACACATATCCTCTATTGTCAAGCCTGCCAAAGAGATGCTAGACTCTGACTACTCTTCATCAGCAGATGGCATCAAGGCAGAGTACCAAAAAATTATTGCTACCATGTAAGTCCAATCCAATACATGAAAGTGTGCATATATGCACATATATACACTAACATTTTTGAATTTGGTAGAGATGTTATGACTATTGTACATGCACAATGAACTGTAGGGTACCTGCAAGTCCACACATCCTACCTCATGACATTTATTGGAATGGATAACACCACATGCAATGCACTGATTCACAAGGTGAGTTGCAAGGGGTGCAATGCTATTCAGGTCTACTAATAAGTCTGATTTGGTTAGATGCAAAACATAATCAATCACATGCAGTCAGATGATGCAAGTCATCTCCATGCTTTCATTGGTGTTTATGCAGCACCAAAACCTGAAAAACAACTGCTGGAGCCTCCAATCATGCCTCATGGCTCAAAGGAATGGCTTGGCTTCGACCACAATGGCATAGCCTTGCTCCTCTGCCCCATCCACCATCTTGCAGAGATGAGGAACAATTCCAAAGGGTAAGTGATTCTCAGTGGGACCATGAAACTAACCACCGCTTTGCCTAGAACCAAAAAAAAAATCAATGTAGGTATCACCAAGGTTACTACACAGAAGGATCCTGCATTCCTCTACAGGGTGACCTCCCCGGAGCAAATTTCAATCAGGATGATGCTGCTGTTGGATTCATGCAAGGGTTTTTGGTTGAACGGGTAAGTCTCATTTATTGTGTGAACTTTACTAATACAAATTGTAGGTTATGAAGCATATTTTCACATTTCCATTATCAGTGGTGGCCACAGTCATCCCTCACAACACACACACCAGCAACAGCAAGTTACATGGGATGAGGGAGGTTGATGGCTATCACCTCACTTATGCTGCCATGCATGTAAGTGTCTGACCCTTTGTAATTTAATATTTCAAATCAATTTAGGTGCACTTTATGTTATCAGCCCAAAGCAAATTTGGCGATATGGATGGGCTATTCAAGTATCTGGACTTTTACTACCAGCTTGCAATGTTCATTGAGGATGCTGATAAGGACTGGGTAAAGGGATTGATCACACATTATAACAAGTAAGTGAGCAATTCATTGATAATTCTACTAACACTATCTTAATAGACTGCTGTTTGGGAATGCAAACAGGGCTGGGAGCATCAAAGTGGTAACTGTGGACAACTCTGACAACAATACTGAGATTATGCACAAGAAGAAGCTTGTGATGGTGACATCCTCATCAAGATCATCAGTCAGCACAACACTCAACACCAATACCAGCAATGATCGACCTGACCCTGCACCTGACACAGACATGCCTCAGGGTAGTGGGGGCTGATCCAGTGATGACAACAATGACCTGGACCTGCTTTGCAGATGTACACCTCCCATCCAGAGGCTGAAGCCTACCAGCATCTTATGTGACTCAGCTATGATCAATGCACCTGATGTGGTGCAATCCTCAAAGGGGAAAGAAAAGGCTGCTGTGGCTAATGAACCAGAGAGTCCATTGACAGACATGAATGAGGATGAGGATGTGGACATTAGCAGAAAGCGCAAGAAGGTATTCAATTTGGAAATCTTTCAAGTATAGCATGGCAAGATTGCCTGTTGATGAATATATTTGCTATGTCTATTGCAATCAATATAGCCGCTGTCAGAGAATAGCTACTTTCATGTGATGATATCCACTGTCAGGGTGTTGGGACTCAAGCATCAATTAAGATTTTAGATATGCAGATATATACATGATTATATTTCAACAGCCACACGGGGCATGACAGACCATATATCTATATATATCTACATGTATTGAAGTGACAAATTTTGTGATGTACCTGCCCTGACAGAACAGTGTCACAGAATGGTTCAACCAGACTACCCATGAGAGTGCCCTTGCCATACTCAAAGATACCAAACTCTCAAAGGGATTCTGGCCAGAAGTACATGGGTACACTAACTATGTGTAGAATTCCAGCCCCACAAAAACCCTATCACACACCACCCCCAATGAAGTCTTCTATAGAAATGTTAGAACACTTTATATCTTTGGTTTGTGATGTCACATGTGTATCCCTCCTGAGCACCAAAAGAAACTGGATGCCTACTCTATTAACAGCATTTCATGTGATTTCAAACATGGATCCAAGGCCTACAAGATCTGGATTCCATCCAAGCACAGATTTATGATATCAGGCAATGTAATAGTCTATGAGAAAGTCCTACTGGAATGTGTTACAATTGGCCCCTATTCTTTTCTTTTACTCATTGTTGCTTACCATCGTCGGCCTTACCCGATGTTTCCACTTCGATAGAGTGCTCTAGAACATGCAACGTGTTCATCGCACACCCTTATCTCGCTATCTTTACTCTTTCTTCCTTTCGAACTTTCTTTGCTTAGTCATAGTTGTTCCACAACCTTCTATGACCTTCTATTGCGCAGTATATAAACCTAGGTACCTCGTCTCTTGTACCTCAGCTTAGTTCTGCTCAATCTTACCTTGTTCCCCTTCGTCCCCTCATCATAACTCGCTGCTACCTCTTCGGTAGGCAGACTTACCTTCGAACCACCTGCTATACGTCCTAGCAGGAAGAACCCTTGACCCCACAGGGCAAGTACTCCGTTGTCACCTCAAACCCTTGACCCTGTACTCTAGTTCTTTGAGCCTATGCTTGTTCCTACCCAGACCAAGCGTAACAAAAGAACTAAGCTCCACATTTTAGGACTATCATCGTTATAGATCCTTCACCATTCCTCCTAGGCGCACCTCAGCTTTAGAGTGAGCCCTATTGCATTCGCATAGGCTCACCACCACAGAACTCCCCTCTGAACCCTCTGATACTTCGTTCCCATCATCCTCCCCCTCCGAAACATCCCAAGACCTAGATACTACCCTTCTCACTGCTGCCAAGCAACAGGAAGACGTTGACCTTGCCCACCAACTCTCCTCGACGCTCCAAATCCCCAGAAGTCCCACGCCACCCTCCCCCACCCCAACCGCCTCTCACCCCCCCCTATTTCCCTTCCAAGCGCCTCACCC
>JBBPMV010000925.1:0-10633 GCA_038090495.1 Heimioporus retisporus | reverse complement strand
GTCATGTCGTCTTCGATTGTGTCCAGTCCACGGAGCACGAGATAGTAAATGCAAATCTGTGAAGAATATGGGTGTGGAGTCATGACGAAACGCGGTCCTGTGTACGCACCGTTCGCGCAAGGTCACCTTCGAGTTCCTTGATGACTGCGGCAAAACTTCTGCTGGTTAGGTCCAAAAATTCCCAGCACCTACGCATGCTCTGTCTGTCCCAACCCGAGCTTGGGTGCTCTTGTTGCGCAGTAATGTCCCGCTTCTGTTCGTGGAAGAGATAGAATTGAATGAGCGTCCTGAACTCATTGGGGTGCGTGAGCAACAAGCCCAATATGGACCCAATCTTTCCAATGGCCATCTTCACAGAAATTCGAAGAAGAAGAAGAGGAGAGAATAAGGGCTGGCGACCGAGCAAGTGAGAGCACAAGATTCGGACGTATAGCTGACGACAAAATAAAGCATTGCGCCATTTCCGTTTGTGGATGCGTGTCAGGATCACCTGATTCTCATTGAAATTACCCGGCAACCACATGGACGACGTGGCACGCCCGCCTGCACGCATCCGGGCCAACGCATCGACCCCGCTCTCGCTCAAAGCAGCCCAGTCCCATGTCGATGCGTTCTTGGCCGACTTTCAGACGCGCAGTGGGCCCTCGAAAGGGGGTGACACTACCATTACCACGCAACTCGACAAGCTCAGCAGAGCAGTCAAAGAGCAACGAGTGCGAGAGCGTCGTAAGAGCGCCGGAGTTGGTATTTATTGCATACATTCATGTTGCACGGCTTGCTTTTGACACGCGTGTAGAGTAGACTCCACGGTGAAAACGGTACCATGTGACTTGTGGGGGGAGGTGCTTGTAAGTTATAACTACTGCACCATGGCTCAATAACGCATCCTTTTGTGCCTTGGCTCAATAGAAGACAGCTCAGCCTTTCCGTGACCCTGGCCAGACATACTTCTCTCAGTCTCGAAGTACCGGTATACCATCATCCTCCATACTCCAGTACGAAACACAATACATACTTTCAACCACTTGAATCAGTCCCATGATGGCCCATGTGAATCATAGAGCGCGATCGGACTTGACCAAGTCTCTGCTTACGTAGAATATGGCCTCGTTATGATCAAGCTTGTCCCGGACCCGACCGGATGCTCCAATCTTACAACTACTTGATTACTACGCACCGGTGCCCGAACGGATGATGTCGCATCTCCATATACGCACTAGATATTGCAACTTCGTCTGATGATCCGTGAGTACCAAGTATATATATACTATCACGCATTGACTGAAAAGTTCCGAATCCGTTGTATCACAAGCCACAGTACAATGATCTATAATAGGTGACAATAGAGACCAAGCAAACTAAAATGGGATCCGCGGTACCTTGATTTTTTTTCGGCGTCATGCCAGTATAGCCGTGGTGTGTCGGGGGCAGTTCTCTCCAAGAATCCAGCCCGTGCTCAGTGGCAGGTTCACCCGGTAATATAAAATCAGACTTACGGTCCACTGGATCGTTCTGAGCGGTTTCGCTAGGATTTTCAACAAACACGATTGCCATACCCCTGTACCGACACGAGCTAGTCGACCAAGAACGCGCGAACGAATCGCTCATCTCTCCAAGTGCTAATCGATGTGGCTAATACAGCTAGACGTCAGAGATCGATCATGAACGAACACGGGATGGGTGCTAAACAATGAGCACGACGACATCAAGGTAGAAAATGAGCAGACGACATGTTGATGACCCTGTTGCTTGGCAACGTGTACGCCCTCTACGTTGATTGGCCAACTCGGCGATCCTGACAGTCCCATCGAGGATCAACAGCATTGGCGTATCTAGCGAGTCATATTTGTACCCACTGATGTAATACTCGAGTGTGACATTGTTCATCATTCTAACGAGGCTGATCGATGCGTCTCCGCCGCCAGGATTATAGGGCTGATCGGCACGACCGGATTTTCGTGGGCCCGTAGTCCCTTTTTGTTGACCCGGTCTGCGGGCGACCACATCCTAATGTTGCCGCGAAGTGAGTTGGAATGAACTGAAGTACTTTTTTTTGGTCATTCGAGTCAGTTTGGCTGAACGAAGGCGCATAAATCGTGGACCCAGTCCTTGGGACTCGCAATGCCACGAGCCGACGCATATAGCAAGGAATCGCCTGCATACTTAGGTATCATTGTCACGGCGGACCATCATCCATGGAACCAAAGGATCCTCAATATGTCGGCTCACCCGACCAGTACATCACGAGGGGTCGTCATATTTCTTTGGTTGAGCAAGAGCTGTTATAAGGACCATTACCAAGTACAAGTCAGGACATTAAGAAAGGAGCGTCCAAAAGCATTCAAGGCATCGCCAGCCATTTCTCCAAGAGCTTCGGAAAGTTTATCGTCCCGAGACCGCGTTGCGTCATCTTGCTGGCAATGATCTTGTCTGCACGTTCACAGCCTCAAAAGTTGGTCGCGTGGGTGTACCAACCACTCAGAATTGGCACTTGACCGCGGTCAAAGTCTGGCACACCATCGACAATCACCCCTGGTTGAGCCCAGATCGCTTCCGCCGTGTTCTTCATTGCGCCGTTAACCTCGTTCCTCCTCCTGCCAGCTTGCTACAATGCCCGGCAGTCTCCCTTCCACCTCGGTGAAACATTGACTTTCGCCAAGTCCTACTTTCCTGCCACCCCAGTCGTTGCTCAGGTTCCTGTGACGAAGCCATCGTCATCCGTCGACAGTCAGACGCGCCCAACCCAATCACTGCCTTGGCCATTCACCCTCTAATCAACGATCCTCCCTCCGACCTTCCTCTCCTCTCCTTCCGCCATGTCGGTGCTAGTTCCTCTTAGAAGTTCCTCACAAGGCATAAATCCTTAGCTCGCTCCAATGCTGTCTGGCCAACCAAGGCTTTCCTGCCTTCTCCGCCATCTGTTTTTGCATTGGTGGCACCACTGAGCTGCTGCTCGCTGGCGTTCCTCCAGACGTGGTTAAATTTATTGGCCGCCAGCTTTCTGACGCCTTCCTGCGTTACCAGCGTTCAGTGGACCGTCTTGTTTCCAAGCGTGCCGAAGTTCTCCCCCCGTAGCTTCCTCGCAGTCATCTTCGCTTGGGCCTAGGCCTCAGCTTCTCGCATTGGATTCTCACGGCTGCGCCTTCTTCGTCTGGGTCGGTCCGCTCCTCAGTGCGCGATTCGCATTCGAGGCCTCCGGCACGAACCGTCGCGTTCCTTCTCGCAGGATCCCTAGCTTGCCGCGCATGCTCGTATGTGCTTCTTTGAATGCTTTTCGAGGTGTGCTGACAGCGAATCGTGACGAATATGTGTTGGACGTAGGCTATGTGGTCCTCGCCGATAGGGAAGTTGCCTACGAGAACCATGTTGTCGACGAGTCACCGTTCCTCGGCCAAAATATAATTGCGCCGAAGACGTCGGATGTGATGGAATTGCAGGTGGATGCTACAACCAGCGATGCTTCACACTCAGGCGGTATTGCTCTCGTGTACTTGTCGGATAAAAAGAATAAACGGGAAGTCACCATGATAGCGGAATAACAGGCCCCATAGCACAGTCGCATTAATGGGGTAGTGGTAACCTGGGTCGTTGCCATCGACCCGCCGGGGGTTCGATTCCCCCTTAATGCAACGTGATTTTTTTGTCGGATGAAGTCGGAAGGTGAGTTGCACTAAATGCTAGAGCATACTTGATATCATTTTTTCAGGAGCAGCATGGTTTACGCTTGCTTTCTCTCCTGGTTTTCCTTTGGGGACCCAGACAAATACGATATTTAGATGTCCTGGGTATACGGACGAAAGTGGGATACGCCCATGCCCGGTGTACGCATCCATGGGGTAGTGGAAACCTGGGTCGCTGCCATGGACCCGCCGGGGGTTCGATTCCTCCTAGATGCAGTGTTTACTGTCTCATTTTGTGAGCGGCACTGATATCACGACCTTTGCTAGCGATGGACACGAGCAAATCGCATGCCACCTTTCGCCCCGAATTATAGAGAGTCCTAGCCGGTTTAACGGGCAAGGCGCTGTATCAGAGGGATTTTTATCAAGACGTAATCGACCGTTTCTCGCGTCCGCTCGTACATCCCACGCATGGGTGGGGACATGACTGAACAGTCCTGGGAAGAAGAGGGGCTTCGAAATGGCCGGAGGCATTCCTCATGCAAGCACCTTCTTTACAGTAAGAGGGTACTAGGGAGACAGGGCTGGCGGCTGACAACGAGAGGGTTCGATAACCCTGGGCTCTGACTCATCTAATCGCACTGCTGCGGCTTGACTGCGGACGTCTTCGTCACGTCGCACACTGAGGCCGGTGGAACATGTACGTAGCAGGGCACCGAGAACATTCTTAAAGAAGATACAGCCAAGTGCTTGGCGACGCGAGACTGCTGACGGAACCCGTTCTTGCTGGTGTCGAGGACAAAGGTGGAGGTATGTCATGGATCTGGCATAATCGGCGATGATCAGGGTCTGGGCGAGCTGCATGAGACACGTCGTGTGCGAGGGAGGGAGAGCTGGGCAGCAGCCGGGGGTCCCTTTTTTCGCGTCGGGTATCAGGACCGTGCCCGACGGACGCGTGCGCGGCGTCAAGTGTTATGGCTTGACCGCCACCCCGACACTTGCGATCG
Source organism: Heimioporus retisporus (assembly GCA_038090495.1). Lineage (NCBI taxonomy): Eukaryota > Fungi > Basidiomycota > Agaricomycetes > Boletales > Boletaceae > Heimioporus > Heimioporus retisporus. The sequence goes on along the minus strand of JBBPMV010000925.1, from coordinate 6,006 downwards.
CGCTCGAAAGGAGTAACCTAGACAGTCGCATGCTTGACGCCACCCAACGCCCGGGGGAAGATGCGAATATGGAGGAAGGGTTCCCACAAGACCGATCTTGCCCTACCAGCGCATTTGTATTGGGGCCGGACTCGAACACGGGAAGCGACGTAAGTCGAGGCAAACCCAATGCCGCCGGACCAGGCAATGCTCCCGGCCTCGGCATCCGGCACCTGCTAAAAGCGACACAATGAGCCACGTCCCTCGAAAGACAAAATGTTGCTGACCGCATAGTATGTACCTCCCTAAGAATGCGACCCCGAACACAATCGCATCAATCCCCCACCTGCTTGGTTCTCCCTGTTAATTCAATGAAGTTGTATTGCTTCCCGACGTCGCACCCAAATACCGTATGTAGATTCGTAGAAAAGTCATAAGCTGCGTTCGAACATATAAGACGAGCGTATTACCACCGATAGCAAGTTAAGAGGCTGCATCCATGCGATGGATTCAGGAGAAATTTCGAGGAAACATTTGGTCTTGTCCGCGCAAAGTTCCGTGGCTGCCCGCATATATACACCAAAGGAATCCTGCGGGACGCGGATCACAAGTAAGCACAGTCGGTATGTGAACCCATGCTCCAGTGGTTTTGATGATGTTAGCGGTGGCAGGAGCGGTAAAGACTCGAATGGAGACGGTGCCACCAAACGTCCACGAGGTGAAATTAGCGGCCCGGTAACTTGAGATCGGAGCTGTCGGGATCAAAGATGCGTACGCGATCTGCATGAACCACATTCGAGTCAACTTCAAGGTGTTGACAGCGAACAAGCACCATATGCAGAAAGCCTTGGGCAAAATGAAGCCAAAAATTGTGGCTTGAAGTTGTCGCTGTATCATTGTTTCCCGTCCGAGAATGATGTCTGTCTTCTTCATTCCCCACATCCACATACAGCATCGATGGAAAGGAGTGGGTTGTCATCATCATTATCGCGCGTCCGTAACGGTTCACGGTGCTAGCAGCGGCCGACGGCGCACAGCCGAACCCGGTTCTTCATACGTGCCCACGTCCATTGATCCAAAAATCGTCCATAATCCCGCGCATTCGACTATGGCTTCCAGCAGCTGCTTAAGCATCCATATAAGCTGGTCACCATAAGACGTGCGGCGATGTCGTCTGTAGTGCCTCCTCCCCCAATTCTTCCGCCATGTCGAGATCGTAAACGTTCGGGTTGAACAATTATCGTGCTATCCCTTATGTAACCATGTCGATGCTAGTGTGAGGGGGACATCACCCGCTCCTGCGGCCATCCCGCGCCTTGGTAATCGGTGCCTGGGTTCCGCTAACGGGGTGGGTCTTGAGCTGCGTCAACAGTACTTCGGCATGCAAGACTACCTCAGTGATCTGTCTCCGAGCATTACTGGCAAGTTACCCAATGACAAGTAACTTGAGACGCACGTTAGCCTGTCGGTTTTCAGTCAGAGTTGACTTGGTGAATCCACCCTCCCAGGTCACTCGCCAGTGTCGGTACCCTCGTCGCTCACGCTCGCAGCTGTCGGGATCATTTCTGTGTGCCGAATCGATCGCAAGCACGGTGATATTTTACACTTGGAGGGCTTGGATGTCTGGAAGTATTTGCCTCGAGTTTTTTGTAAAATGCTAATGGCATTGGTCCGATGTAACATGTTATGGCAAGAGGCTTGGCTACGATCCAACACGAACAAACATGTAACATAAACTGGCGCGCCGACATGATCTTTCACTGCTCCCCCTCGACGTCTCTGACAACGATCATAGCGAACTGCCCATGATGTCCACCGTCGCCTAAAAAATTCATTCTTCATCTTGTGACCTCAAATGGCCAACTTCGCACCCATTAAAAAAAAAGTCAAGCTCACTCTAGTTCTTTCTGATCCGGTTTATGTCTTTGGCGGACGCGTCTCTAGAAAGATGGATGTAGAGAGTCGTGCCAAGCTCGACTCCTTACTTGGTATAGGCATGATGATGTTCGAACTGTATGTTATTCAAGGTGGATGATTCTTATTGGACTTCATTGCCACGTCATGAATACTGAAGTCCCCGCAGAGGTCAATCATTTTGGAGAGCACTCTGCGACGTCTATCTTGATCCAATCCAGACTTTTCCGGGGCCTAGACCTCCTCCCTTCCAATGCTATATACTTCAAATATGTTCCTGGCACTGGCGAAATCCCTCTACCAGCGTATCGTTATGGTGCTCGACAAGGTCAAACGACTTTCTTTTTTTCGATACCCACTTCCCGTAACTCCTACACCTTCCATTAGTTTTGGTCCTTTCAACATCAGATACGAGACATGAGCACCCCATGGAAGTAAAAGGCGTTGAAATCGGGAACCGGCCGATGCTACTCAATTACCATAAGCTGTGGTGATTACTGAAAGAGGCGGATTTGGACCCAAGCAACCTTAACCAACTGTGTGGTTGTGGGTAGAGAATCTCACCTGCTCTACACAGCCTACATACATTCCGGAGTCCCGATAGGATCGATCAATGACTTAACAAATCCCAGTGAAATAGGGGAAGCCACTACTTCTTTGACTCCACAAAATATTCGTACGGCTGCGCGTCATTGCTCCGTGTCACCCAGTTCATGTCACTCTCTTTCGAAATCACGTACGATCACGGCCGCCCGGGATACCTCAGAGCATGATTCGCAAATTATCGTCACGCACACACGCGATCGTGAGTCCACGTTTGTGTGCTCGTTCCGGCATTGATGCAGACAACAAGCAGACTTAGTCGTCAGGAACCCAACGCGAGGGGATCAGGGCCGGACCCTACTCAAGTCCTTGGAGATGGGCGATTTGAGCTGGATAACAGCCTTACTACATCCCCGTAATGTTTGTTCACTGTCACCATCTGTTGTCATTTGAGGAGCACGTCGTGCCTCCCAGCGTCTGCGGTGAGCAGAATGCCCTTAAAGGCAAGAAACGATGCAAATGATCATCCGCCAGATGGTCTTGTCCAATTTGGATCGTTTGATGGTATTGGCCCTCTCGATATCCCTCTCCGCCTTCCCCTTCGCCCCGCTTCCCGTCAGGATCTGCAACGCCACCACCGGCCCACACGGCGTCTCTGGCATTGAACCCTCGCCAGGCGTACGTCAGTCTATCTTGGCCTTTGCGTGCTTTGACACATGGCTCTTACCTGATCTATTTTTCTTGTCGCCTGGTCGTACCATGCACTGGTCGGCGACCACCTCGAGCCGCTTGCCGCCATCAGTCGCACGTTACTGCCGTCGCAAAACTTTTAAACGCTCCCTTAAGATGACAAGCACCTCCTTGACACATTAGAACTTGGTTACTGATGCAAGCTCCAAGAGACCCATGGGCCCATCCTTGCCATCACCCATTTTCCCACTACATCATCCCACCCTCAGGTTGTTGGGAATGGCATGCAAGATATGACCCTAGACTTGACATCCACCACTACAAGCCACCTGAATTTGATCTCATGACAGACAACAATTGTAGTTCACTCAAGCTGTGTATCTCCTGCATGTCTTTTTTTTGTTGCATCTCCAAAAATGATATTTAATATTTAGTTGTGATTATTAATGAATTTTAGCTTATGCAATATATTCAATCCTTCTAATAAATTTAACTGTATAATTACAGTATATCAATTGCCCTTATTATATTACAATCTTATATCAATTATATCAATATTTAAAAAGTGCTTAATGACACAAAGTAGAAATCATAGGCTATATATAGTCATCTTGTTATACTGATATCTTAGATTGAAATGCTTGTGTTTAAAGGGTATTAAATTTTGTGAAGACCACTATATATGACTGGAGTAGTCAACCCAATTATTAATATAATTATTTAGGCTCTAAAATAATCTTCTTACCATTTTGGTATTGTATTCACCAAAGAACCTTTCCTCTGCAATTGTGATAACATGACACAGTTGATCTAGAGAAATGCAATACCTAAATCTATTAATACAAAATTCTAGTATAATCATTTGTGCTTACCATATAGCATGGATCTCATTGTCAATGATAGAGCACCTTATAAGAAAAGTTTTCATTTGTAGTCTTTCCTTGGATCCAGCCTCAAATCCAGCAGAGTCATGGAAGGCAAACTTTGGTTTGCTCTTGAAAGCCATTCTATGACCAGTATCATGCAATCCATGCTATAGATAGTATATCATAGATTAATTAGGTCAATATCTTTTGAATACAGCCAGATAAATATTAGCACCTTGTACCCCTCAAGCTGGTGGATCCCTAGAAGTTCTGTGAAATCACAAACTCTTTGAAAGAGGGTGATCTTCCCAGCATTTGCCCTGCCAATAATGAGAATTCTGGATTGGCCAAATATTTCCACAAGATTTGTGTCAGTGTCTTGCAGGACATGAAAAATATTGATAATCTTTCTTGGATCTTTTAAGAGAATCAAATTTTGAGAGCACACAGAAATACAACATGCCTACCTGCCACATTAATATCAAAATCACTGGCCTTTATTTGAATGTCAAGGCCTTCAATACCATCAGCAGAAAATTGGCACAAACAGCCAGTAATCAAACTAGGCTGCAAAAATTTAAAATGCTGTGAACCAGTAGCTCTCTGAGAAATAGATTCTTCAACAAGCTGGAATGAGTCTGAGTTGCATATCAACATAGAACAAGTGGATGGCTTAACAATGGTAGGTATCTTGGTCAATTCCTCCACTTGGCTTAGCTGTGAGCTTGAACCACCCAGGGCAAGTCTGATTTGCACAGTAGACACATCAGAAGATGGGGAACACTCTGGAGACATGTTCAAAAGCTGATTAAGTAGATTATTTGGATCATCAGTGGTCACATTAGATTGTACCACTTGTATGTGGTGGGACACATGGTCAGGTATAGAGGTAACAGCAGTTGAAGCAGTATCCTTGGGATCATGGGATTGGATGGACTTCACATTCTTAAGTATGCAAGTTTGAGAAGAATCAGATCCTCAGACAAGAATATGACTTGCCACTCTATCAATGATCCTGGGAATGGGAAAGGTGGTACCCCGGACACGACTCAGCTGCGAGCCCAAGTTACCGCCAAGCTGAATGGTGGAGACATTGGAGCTGCGTGATGGTATGTGGTAGGAGTGAGAGTCCGTGGTAGGTACTGGACTGGCGGCGGTCGGGGAGGCAGCACTTATGAAGTCGTAGGATTGAGCAAGCTGAGCGCTCGTATCATGTGTAAGTACACGAGAGTCGGTCTCTCGGGTAGGGACGAGACTGGTGAACCCATCAGTGACATCGAGAGTCTGTAAGACGCCAGCGCTATCTTGAGCACGGTTGCGCTGTGAGCCAAAGAGGTGAGAAATGGGGCTCGGCTGAGCGGTTGGGGTGCCATCGGAGCTATGGGAAGGCGCTAGAGAGACGCTTCTGGAGATCCAGGATTGTGAATGTTTGAGTTCCTCCCTGAAACCTGTCATCATGAAGTCGGGACGTTATAAGTTGAGGAGTGGGTGGACAGAGGTGATTTCGTGGGTGATGGGATGATGGAAGACGCTCACCGCGCTGCGATTTGCTGTGTATAATGGTTTCCACGCTTGTCTCACAAGACCTAAAACCCATCTTTACCCGGTGATGGGCAGGGTTTACAGCTGCAACTGCTGTTGCACACTCGCCAAGATTCAAATTGTCCCTTATCAATTCCTGAGATCCCTTTCTTCATTCAGTTGCTCTCAGACATTCATATCGATCGACGTAACGCTGGGCATCAACGAAGACAGTTAGAGAGGACGAGTTCAAATGACACAAGTAAGTCTTGTATGCCGATCCGACTCGAATGTCCGGCGATGAGCGATTTGAATTGACGTAGTTGTAGGGGTTGAATGAAGTGCATACTACAACACTTTGGATGACCCTTTGTTTTCGCATGCTTGGCGCGACTGTCTGAAATTGAATTAAGTTTGGGTGTGGCATGGGTGCAGGCGGCCCAATTGTATTCTCGACGTGCTGCAAGTCGTTAATCCGGCACTTCCAGTGCCA
>JBBPMV010000924.1:0-10643 GCA_038090495.1 Heimioporus retisporus | reverse complement strand
ATGTAGGAAGGGGATGTCGGAATCTGTGTCACCTTGTGGAAGGCGCGCATAGGGACTAAATAGTTTTGAGGAGAGGAGACGATTGCTGGCTGCGAAAAGACCTACAAGATGAATTCCGTTGGGCGGCACTACAGTGTATGTCGGAAGTGACACAAACAACGGGATAGGCGGACGAACCATAGGTGATTTCCACAGATATAACTTTCCATCCTCCGTAATAGAAGCCACCAATTTACCAGAGGGAGAAAAGCAGACCTGCATTATATCTGCTCCATGTTGCAGAGGTTGTCCGACAGGATGGCCGGTAGTGGTGTCCCAAAGGCAAATGGTGTAATCGTCAATAGCGCTTGTGGCAAGGATCGACCCGTCTGGGGAAAGGGACAGGGCATTTGCGTACCCTGTCCGTGGTTCTCCGATCTGTTCTCCTGTTTGTGAATCCCAGCAGGCCATCTTTTCACCCAACAACCCAAAGAGTCGGTCGCCATCACGTGACCAAACTACGTACCCCCCCTTCACACCTTGCAATGCACCAAGGACGAGGCTGCCACTCTCAACGTCGTACACGAGAACACCATTCCAGTTTTGACATAAGAGTTTTCTTCCATCCGGAGAGAATTCCATGTCCTCGATCACCTTGTCGACTTCGATTGTTTGTTTGACTGGCCATTTGCCTTCAGAAACACGACAGTGGACGAACACCGTCCTCCTGCCGACCGCAGCCAGTTGATCATCTTGTGAAAGAGAAATAGCTGGCTCTTCGCCTGGGTGAGTCCATTGTGTAAGCAGCGTATTCGTTTCAACGTCCCACACTCTGATCTCCCCTGTCTCCTCGCTGGTGATGATGGTCCTGCCATCCCGGGTCACAGCAAGGTGCATCACCCGCTCCTGCTGCATGGACAGCCCCACTTCCTTTCCATCGTCCAAACTCCAGATCCTCACAGTCTGGTCCTTATGGCAGGCGACGATGTGCTTCTCGTCAGGGAGGCACGCGAATTCAACCCAGGGTTGTATATCTGGTATTTCCACGACCAGAAGTGGCTGAGGCACGTCGCATCTGCGAAGTGTTGCGCTTGACATGAAAATCTGTGGCGGTAGGCTCTCTCGAGGCGCGTGGTGGATGTAAGGCGAGACGTCGGGGTTGATAACGACCTTCTCGGCATATATCCAGGTGCGGTCGGCTGTGCAAATCGTTTTCTTTTAGCGCCCAATGAAACCTATGCGCCACAGCCTCTTTCAAGTACCATCTCCACTTGTGATGATGTCCCATTCTCGACCATATTGTTGGGTGGCCAGTAAACCTTGACTGACGTTGGTCAGTGAATCGATGCTATCGGATCTAACTGCCTACATCAAAATTTCCCAAGGAATATCACAATGGCACAGCATTTGGCGTCATTTCATCCGGACAGCTAGGGGTTCGCTCAGTTGGTTCTTTGGAATGACCCTGACGAAATGACCTTGCCGAAGGCTGTTCTTAGTACTCAATGCCATGCACAGCTATTCACACTTCCATACCGTGACCTTGTGTGCGATCTTTAGATATTGCATACGCCGCTTCTCTTGAAGGCATTCCGCATCCACGTTTAGTGTGGTTGCTCGTACTTTACTGCAGAACAAGCAGGCTGATCAGAAACAGAAAATCATTGTTTTAATCGATACCGTCTAAACGAAACATGATCCCTCGCGTTCCTACAGACCGCGACCAAAGTTTTGTCTACTCGAAACGTCATCTTCAAACGTCTTCCTCACGAGCCGCAATCGACACCACCAACGGCAACTGTGCCCCGAGTTCCGATTCATCTTCGACGATCGGAGTCATCATGATGGACGTTCCAGGGCGAATCTTCTCCGCCCGCTTCGTCATCGCCAGTTCGAACTTGCCAAAAATCTCGACAAGAAACGCTTGGATCTCGATGACACTGTTATTTTTGAAACTGAGTCGATAACGCATGGTTGCCAAGGCATCGAGATGGCGTACGCAAATCGCCACCCAAGCAAGCTCGGGGACCGCTGAGGAACGTCATCCTGTCGTGTATGGAAGGTAAGATTCAGATGTGGAAAATAGATATCGTCCCAAAACTGCCTCACAGGTTTGAATATACTCCGATCGGAACCGATTTCCTTCGACCTGCCACGCCGCTCAACCAGCGATCGGGGTTAAACTCGTTCGCATCTTCGCCCCACAATTGTTTGTTGCTGTTGAGTTACAAATAAGTCGTGGTTTGCATGTTACAGATGCCAACACACCGATTGTAGGCAGCGATCGACATGATAATCTCTGTCCCTTTCGGGACGACTACCTCGCTGATCGATTTCCCAGATTTCGTGATGATCGGGCGAGAAAGGGGGAGGATGTCATCAAAACCAGCAACACGCTGAATCCGAGGGCCAACTGGGCGGTACCGGAGCCCCTCCTTGTCACGAGTGAAACCAGGAAGGGTACAAATGCAAGATATAAGGTACCTTGATCACAGCCGCCAGTGGCTTAGCCTCCAAGTCGGCTATTGTAAATTGGGTATCGCCTCGTGCATGGATAGCAATCGCTCTCTTCCGGATCTCACTACGTAACCTCGACTGCACCTTTGGGTGCCGCGCAAGCTCGAAAATAAACTAGTTGAGTGTTTGCCGAAGTGGCATGTCCCGCAAACAAAATCGTGCTGATGCTCGATAAGCGAAGATGTAAACAACCTTAGATATGGTACGTACCGCATCCGAGCTATAACCTCCTCTTCAGACAACTTGTTCTTTGCTTCTGCGTCCATGTTGGCATTGACTGAAACGGGGTCAGTGGACCAAATGCACGATGAGAATCAGACCTACTAAGCATGCTAACTGACTTTCATCCACCGAATAGCTAGATCGACATGCTTTTGGCGGCCAGCGACCTGAGTAAGATCTCGATTGCATGCCGCTTGAATGAAATGATACATGGCCGCTCCTCCTCCTCCGACAAGCTGTGACGGTACCAGAATCTGTAAACACCCCCGAAACCTCCCGAAGCAATGTGTCGGTCTCTGATTTTGAAGTGGTAGATGTGAGGTTCAGTGGAGGGAGGACACCGGAACTAACAAGTTCTGTACTAGTTTGACCCCAGAAATGAAAAGACGGACCTGCCGAATCCCAATTTGATTGCTACGTATACATTAGATGTGATGTAAATGACGGGAACGAGGAACGAACCTCGAATATTGAACGGTGGCCTCCGCACATATATCTTTCCATATACCGTAGACAATACTACGAATTTACCACAAGGAGAAAAATGGATGTCGTTTGGGGATTCTTCCACTCGAAAATGCTGTCCAACTTGACTGGACTCTGTCTGGTAGCTGTGTCCCAGAAACGAATGGTCTGATCAAGTGAGGTGCTTATAAGGATCAACCCGTTTTGGGAAACGGATAGATAAACCATTTCACCTGTGTGTCCTGCCCATGGCTCTTCGAGTCGTTCTCCTGTTTGCGAGTCCAAACAGCCAATCGTTGCGTCCGGCGGAGCGAAGAGTTTGTCTCCTTCACGTGACTACACCAAACCTCCTCGTTCCAATGGGCCAAGGACGAGTCGACGTCGTACACGCGAATGCCAACGCTGGCCGCGCATACAAGTTTCATTCCATCTAGAGAGAAAGCCTTGGGATTAACAAGCGCTTCGATATTTATGGTTTGCTCGATCGGCCAACATCCTTCGGAAGAAATGCGATGGATGCACACCGGTCCTTCGCCGATTGGGACTCGCTCTTTTGGCAAAAGAGCGATGGTCGGCAGGTTATCCTGGTGAGTCCATTGCGTGACGATTATATGCGTTTCGACGTCCCAATCCTTGACCCCGCCTCACCACTCGCCGAAGACCATTGTCTTGCCATCCAAGGCCACACCAGGGTATGGCACACTACCCTCGTGCTGCATGGATGGCCCTTTTTGTTTTCCATCACCTAGATTTCAATTCCTCACAGTCCCGTCAAGATCCCCGGTGACAGCGTACCTGTCAAAGAGATATGCGGATGCCATCAAGAAATCTGGTGGTTCAATACTCGAAGTGGCGGAGGACCCTCTTCGGGTCGTTGAAGCGTCTCGTGCTGGACATGGGAATCTAGGCAATGGGTTCTCTTGACGTGCGTGGTGGACGCAAGGTGGAATGTCGAGCTTGATGGCAACCTCGACATCATATACCCTTCAGACATGTGGAAGAGGTGCAGTAGGCTATGCAACTGCCTTTTTTTTGGCGCCAGGCTGGCAATCGCATCTATTCCGACGGAGCACTAAGCGTACCAAAAATATGAATGTAGTACCAAGCGATTAACCGGACTAGATACGACGCCTCTTTCCACTGCGTTCGACATAGGTCTGTATTGTAGTTATTTTAAATCTTGGTTCCATTGCCGGCATCATGAGACGATCCATCTCTATGTGCAGTTCTGGAACCGATCCAGCTATCGTAGAACCGGTCCCATTGCTGCTACTGGCAAATTCTGGTGCCCAGGCCATAAACGTCAAAAATGATGGAGATCCGACAGAAAAAACACACCTTCCGGGTATCGAACAAACTGAAGGCGAGGCCCATCACCAAAAAGCGCATCGTGCAACCTGTCAACATCCTCTGCACTGAGCCCAGATATCCCCTTATCTCTGTCGCGCGCAATGACCCCTGGCCAATTGAGGATTATGTATCCCTTCTTGTGCAGGTCTCTTTGGAGAGTGGACCATGGGAGACGATCTCTAGGTAGCCTAAACCCGATTTGACCTGTATGAATAGCACTCGGCCCATGCAATGCATATTTCATTCGCGGAGGTTAGCTCACGAAGCATTTCAACGAGTCTTTCTTTGATTTTATCCACCTTTCTGCACTTTTTCAGGTCTTCCTTCACCGTGGGATGAAACACGGAGGTTGAGAATTTCGCTGAATTGACATGCATGCTGCATCACGATGAAGAACGTGGTATTGGGTATTTGGGAATACCTACGCATTCGCATGTTCAGTGCGCTCCGAGTACTCTGAGAGTGAGTTACGTGTAGCCAGAGGCACACCAGAAGGGATGAAATCGAGAGGAAGATGGAGGCCGTCTAAAGCGGCAAGATCGACCTGAAACAGATAAATTAATCAGGCCACTTGGACGATTTGTAGAACTATACCAATTGGTGCAGGCGCGCTTCGTATATGCGCTGGCGCTCCTTTTGCGAGAACGAGTGGTTGGGAAGGATGGATCGTAGGTACATTTTACCGTACATAGTATCAAGAAAACTTGGGGCAGCGGCATCTTGCAAGGGGATCACAGAATCCGTCTCGTCCTGCGGAGGGAGTGCGTAGGGACTAAATAACTTTGAGGGCAGCAAGCGAGTACTGGCTGTAAGAGACATACAAGATGAATTCGGGTGGGTGACGCTACGGTGTATATCAGATGTGACACAAACGAGATAAGCGAACGAACCATAGGTGATTTCCACAGATATAGCTTCTCGTCGTAGGTAAAAGAAGCCACCGAGTTTCCGGAAGGAGAGAAATGGACTTGGGTTACGACTGTTCCATGTTGCAGAGGCTGTTCGATGGGATGGTTGGTAGTGGTGCCCCAAAAACGAACGGTCTGATCTTCTGAGGCGCTTGCAAGGATCGACCCATCTGGAGAAAGAGACAGAGAATTTATGAAGTCCGTGTGCCCTGTCCATCGCCCTCCGATCCGTTCTCCTGTTTGTAAATCCCAACAGCCAATCTCTTCGCCCAGCGACCCGAAGAGCCTGTCACCATCACGTGACCACACGACGTTGGTCCACGGCTCAACGCCTTGCAATCCACCGCGTACGAGTTTACCACTCTCAGCGTCGTACACTAGAACATCATCAAAGGTTTGACATACTAGTTTGCTTCCATCCGGAGAGAATGCCATATGTTTAATCGACCATCCGACTTCGATCGTTTGTTCGATTGGCCATTTAGTATTATCTTCGGAAACACGATGGATGGACACCGTCGTGTCGCCGACCGCGGCCAGTCGGCCGTCTTGCGAGAGAGCAATAGCTGGGTCTTCGTCGGGGTGAGTCCATTGTGTGAGAAGTGTACCTGTTTCAACGTCCCACACTTTGATCCCCCCTCCCCACTCGCTGCTGATGATAATCTTGCCATCCCGGGCCACAGCAAGGTCCATCACTCTGTCCTTGTGCTGCATGGATAGCCCCACTTTTTTTCCGTCTTCCAGATTCCAGATCCTCGCGGTCTTGTCATCATAGCAGACGGCAATGTGCCTCTCGTCAGGGAAGTACGCGAACGCGTTCAAACCCAGATCTAGCATTTCCACGACCAGAAGTGGCTGAAGCTCGTAGCATCTGCGAAGTGCTGCGCTTGACATGAGGATATATAGCAGTAAGCAACCTTGACGCGGGTGGTGGATGCAAGGCGAGACGTTGGGATTGATATCAACCTTCACAGTATATATCCTGCGGGTGCAGTCGGCCGCAGTGCAACATCATTTTCTTTAGCGCCCAATGAAACCTACGCATCACGGCCTCTTCCAAGTTTCATCGTCGCTTGTGGTGTCGACACCTCCCTCTGTCCTCGGATGCAGAATGCTTCCATATTTCAAAGACGCGTGCAAGGGCTGGGTGACTTCCGTACGTGGCGTGACGCAGTAATTGTCGGCGTTTTTTTTTTGCACGTACTGCTCATACGCATCCTCTTGATCCCCGTGCACCGTTACCATCAATGGCCTCCATCACGCAGCTTTAACATACCACTTCCAAGTTACAACAATGTGCACGATATGTCAAGTTACTCCTCGCGGAGTGCATATAGCCTGTCGTCGTTTTCAAAGTCACCCCTACCCATCCCTTGCACCTGATCTACAAGAAGGAATTTTTCTGTTAATTGATACCATCTAAACGAAACACAATCCTTTGCGTCCCCATAGACCACGACAAAATTTTTGTCTACTTGAAAACGCCATCTTCAAGCGTCTTCCTCACGAGCCGCAATCGACACCACCAACGGTAACTGTGCCCCAAGTTCCGATTCACCCTCGACGATCGGAGTCATCATGATGGATGTTCCAGGGCGAATCTTCTCCGCCCGCTCCGTCATCGCCAGTTCGAACCTGCCGAAAATCTCGACGAGAAACGCTTGGATCTCGATGACCCTGTTATTTTTGAAACTGAGTCGATAACGCATGGTTGCCAAGGCATCGAGATGACGTACGCAAATCGCCACCCCAGGCAAGCTCGAGGACCGCTGAGGAATGTCATCCTGTCGTGTATGGAAGATTAGATTCAGATGCGAAAAATAGATATCGTCCCAAAACAGCCTCACAGGTTGGAATATACTCCGATCGGAACCGATTTTCTTCGACTTGCCACGCCGCTCAACCAGCGATCGGGGTTAAACTCGTTCGCATCTTCGCCCCACAGTTGTTTGTTGCTGTTAGATCACAAATAAGTCGTGGTTTGCGTGTTACAGATGCAACACACCGATTGTAGGCAGCGATCGACACGATAATCTCTGTCCCTTTCGGGACGACCACCTCGCTGATCGATTTCCCAGATTTCGTGATGATCGGGCGAGAAAGGGGAAGGATGTCATCAAAACCAGCAACACGCTGAATCCGAGGGCCAACTGGGCGGTACCGGAGTCCTTCCTTGTCACGAGTGAAGCCAGGAAGCGTACGAATGCGAAAGATAAAGTACCTTGATCACTGCCGCCAAGTAGGGCATAGCTTCCAAGTCGGCGATTGTAAATTGGGTATCGCCTCGTGCATGGATGGCAGTCTCTCTCTCTCGGATCTCGCTACGCAGTCTCGACTGTACCTTTGGGTGTCGCGCAAGCTCGAAAATAAACCAGTTGAGGGTGTTTGCCGAAGTGGCATGTCCCGCGAACAAAATCGTGCTGATGCTCGATAGGCGAAGATCGAAACGGCCTTAGATATGGTACGTACCGCATCTGAGCTATGACCTCCTCTTCCGACAACTTGTTCTTTGCTTCTGCGTCCATGTTGGCATTGACTGAAACGGGGTCAGTGGACTAAATGCGCATTGAAAATCAAACTTACTAAGCATGCTAAGGATGTCCTGACTTCCCTTGCCTGCCCTCAGACTGTCGACCTTCTCGCGCACCAACTCCTTTGCTACCTGTGTGGTCACTCGTACCGCCTCGCGCGCCCGCCGAAGGCGAGGATTGTTCCCATTCTCAACCATCCAGTCGCGTATCCATATGGGAATGTACTTGGACGCCGCCTGAGTGACGAGCATTTTTGCCGAGGGACGACCGACGAGGTCATGTCTGAAAACATCGAAGTGTTGTGTTACATCGCAGGAAAGAGAGAACAAAATGGATCTCACAGCATATTTCTATACACTTTTACCAAAGGATGTGCATCATCTTTGAGCGCGGCAAATTCAACATCAAACGCGGCTGATAAAAATTCGAGAAAAAAGATTCCTGATAAATAAAATGAAGATCTACCTTGACCGATTGAATCCAACGTGGCGCGAGAAACCCAGCTGGCGACATTTAACACAATTTTTTGGTCCGTATTGTGTCCAAGGATTTCCATCCATTGAGCGCACATCTGCATTTCAAGGTGGCATGAGTGAAGATGATCAATACTAATATGTAAGAACATACCGCCTCAGCATAACCTTTGAAAATGCCCAAAAAGGCTCTAGATTCTGGACCTCCAAATCCAGGTAGGAGGATGTTTCGGTGCCGTTTATGAATTTCTTCGTCTGTCATGGGTCAGCTTCAAACAATGAAACACGCTGTACAACATACCTTCTGCCCAAATGACGCCTTTACCACTCGTTAATCTGATGACTACACGATGGTTGGGATGCTTTAGATATCGGTAGGGCGCAATATTAAATATTCGTTGGAGTGCTTTTGGATCGGCGACCAGAAGTTGATCCCCCTAGGTTCCTACAAGTCAGATACCGGGACGGGACTACTCGGGACTGATCAAACATACTCCAAATGGACCTTTGAAATGAACGATGTCTCCATAGAGGCTTTGCGATTCCAGGTCGGTTTGACCAACGGAGCGTTGAAATAATTCAAGAAAGTTGCCTGGGAAAGGTCGACAAAGGGCAACAAGGAGCAGAGACAGGACATACCAAGGAGGAAGGAAGACGACACGGGGCCCCGGATATCGGACAAGGATGATCGATTAATGCATCTGAACACCACTGTGGCGAAGAGAAGTAAAAAAACTGTCAGCCCCACCTCCAAGCATCCAGGCATCATGAGGGAATAAAGTCTGGGGTAGGGGAGAATACGGAACAAACGAGGGCTTATAAAATACGCACGTAGCGTAAGGAAGGCCCCTTCCAATGGCCCCGAACTGGGTGAAACCCGGGATCATGTATCAGGGGAGATAAGGGTCCGCCTTGTGGTTGCGCTCGAAAAACTTCCATTCCCAGATTTGATAACGAATTGATGATTTCCCTTATAGGAACACGATACAACGGTGCGGGGAATTGCGAAAGAGCACTTTTCTTCGGGTTTTTAACGATACCGAAATTTCCATTCGACTACGTCAAAACAATGTTCCTGTGCTCCCCCAGCGCAGGGATAACTGTGGTTTGCAGGCTTTCGACATTTCCGTCGTCGCACTCAGATCTACAAAAGCAGGTCACATACACATCCATCGCCTCGACGGGATGAACGTATGCACACACCGTAGACAAGATTCCTTCGAGACTCTGTTGAGTGTTCACGTCGTCGGCTTCTCTCCGTCTCTTCGTTTTCTGCCTTGCGTTCCGCTGTTAGCTATCCGACCAGCATCTTGTCATTTGTGGGGTGGTTTCTCCATCCCGCCTGTCCCGTCTAACAGCTCCCGTTCGGGCTTCGTATTGGGTAACAAACACGTCGCGAGCCACTCGCGCGTGCGCTCGGGGTCGCTTTCTCGAGTTGAATTTCTGTACGTCGAAGGAGGCGGCGATACGCGGCTCCATCGCTGAGATGTTGTCGTGTCGATAAGGCGGGTGAACCGGTAGAAGGCGCCACCGCACCTCTGATGTGACCTGAAGCTGATGCTCCTCTCCGTCTTTCGTCTGCAAAATCGCCCGGCCGGCCGAGTACGTACTTGATATGTAGGACTGATCCGAGTCAAACAGGGCAACGGCGCCAAGTACGTGTCGGTGATCCCCGTGGTGCTGCTCCATCGGACGGACGTCTCCAAGTAGGTATGTGGTCGGCTCGGGTGTTGTTTGATCATGACTTCGCGTCCAGCGCGATGATACGAGAGAGAAACTGACCCTCGCCAGTTTCATTTGCATCGCGGGTGCGAGTTGCGATCGGCCGAGCACAGGCCAAGCCAGTCACCGAAGCGTAAATTTGAGCGGAGATAAAATTTTGATAGATGCCATCTTCTCTGCGCGGAGCAAGCCCGTGTGGCACAAAAATCGTCATCAATTTATCGCCCCCTTGGGACTGACCATATAATGGGTGTATTGAATCGACGTTGATCCGGCAGAGCTACTTTGTGGAAGTTTCAGATGGTATACACGTCTACTAGGACATGAAGACGTAATCTGAGGTGTCGTAGACAGCTAGGCTTGCAGGACAAAAAGACAGCTATCGGGGTGGTCAGAAGCGGTGCTCTCCGCTCAACAAACTCAATCAGCTACTCATTATAGGAGCTAGGTATGCTGCTACAAACTATATTGTATAG
>JBBPMV010000923.1:0-10646 GCA_038090495.1 Heimioporus retisporus | reverse complement strand
AAGACGCGAGGGAGGTAAGGAAGGAGATGATATACTTGTATAGGATGGCAACGTTGGCGCCGTGACGCGCGAGATCCACACAGGTGGCTTTTCCGATGCTGCGCTCGGCGCCCGCAACGACGACGGTAGCTAAGCAGAAGTGTGGGTGAGCACAAGCAACTGCGACATGTCATGACGTACCGCGGGCATGCTTCTGCGTTTCTGTAGTCTTCTTGGACGTGCTCGTAAACATGGACGACATCTTGGGAGGTGTAGTGCTAAAGCAAACGAAAGAAGGACAGGGAGAGACTCGTCAGAAGGTGACGGCTTTTATGCAGAGCCTGGCAGGCCCCTCTTGTTGCTCGCCCCATGGACGATTGTATTGAACTTCATAGCCGTCATGAAGAAGGCACACTCGATCAAAAAATAAATACCAACAACATTGATCGGATGAGGGCCAGGAATTCAATCAATTCACCATGTTGCCCCACAAATCTAGAAGCTGGATCTGAAAACCTGGGGTAAGGGGCCAACTTCATCAGAAATTGCGGCAGTGCGCACGGACCACTCCCGACTACGACGTACAGAGTCCCACCGCATCCGTAGAGCATGCCTGGCAGAGACAAAACTTCTTCATCTCTTCTGCACGTAAGCCGGGGTCGACTGTAGGCATTTTGAACTTTCAGAGGTATATCTCGTGGTCAGTTTATGATCAGGTGCTAACCCTGGGGCGTAGGGGCATTGGCACAGCCACCCTTAAAAAATTTGTATGGTCTACCCAACGTTCAACGTACTACCATTACACCTAAATCTGAATCTCAGAATGCAGTGCAGTGCATACGGAATTCGAACAAACTATCGAAGTCACTGGATCTAGGAGAATTTGATTATGGCCCACTAATTGGGAAAACATACTATCGGCGTGACGTCGACCTTCGTCAGGCCCATTCTAGGGGCTTTGTCCCAGATCCCAAGGCTCGTGCCTCCTTTTGCTTTACCGCCACTTATTCCTTACCATGGCTTCTCAGTCCTCTTCATACGAATCTGTAAAGTTCATCAGGCTCGAGGGTTTGTGCTGGTGCAGGTATTTTGGTGCTTTGATGACTCACATACTACGTTTTTCAGGTCTTCATGTTGTTACCGGTGGCAATCGCGGTATTGGCAGAGCAATCAGCTTTGCCCTTGCTCAGGCTGGTTCCAATGTAGCTATTATCTATAGGTCTGTTTCTGACCACTTCTATAATGATTCTTGTTTTTTAATCACGCTCGCCATTTAGAGCCTCCCCAACTGCCCCTGAAGTGGCGAAAGAGATTCAGAATCGTTTCCCGGAGGTCGCAGTTCGGGTATGTTCTCCTCGCCTTTCGAACATGTTCCCGCTGACCGTGCGGACATCGCAGGCCTACCAATGCGACGTATTGGACTTTGAAAAATTAAAGGAGACTCTCAATCAGATTGAGAATGACTACAAGCAAAATATCGCTGGTGTTTTTGCCGTTCGTTCGCCGACAGCCTTCATTGATCGCCGTCCCTGACACATCTGGCAGAACGCTGGTGTATCTGTCGTCAAGCCTGCACTCGAGTTGAACTATGACGATTTCAAGAAGGTCTATGATGTCAACGTCTTTGGTGTCGACAATACCTGCCGCGCGATTGCCCAGTATGCTTCATTTTTACCTCCTTATGCCCCAAAGTCGATATACAATTGTGCAGGCTCTGGTTGAGTCGCAAGCAGGGGGGCAATATTGTCATTACCGCGTCCATGAGTGCCAGGATCATCAACCGGGCAGGCGAGAACAAAAGCTTGACCCAGGTCCACGTTCTGTCCCATGGAGCTCTTGCGTGCTGACTGTGTCTTGAAAAGGCATCCTACAATTCGTCCAAGGCGGCGGTAGTTCAACTCATGCGCGCGTTCGCTGCCGAGTGGGCCGGGCATGGCATTCACGTCAACAGCATCTCTCCCGGCTACGGTACGTCGCTCTGTCGGGATGTTCCCCCTGTTTTTGATATGCGCGATATAGTGGGGACCGATCAAACCTGGCACATGGACAGGAATATCTTGGAACACCAGCAAAAAAACATTCCGCTTGGACGGTTCGCTGAGGTAAGGGTGTTGGTTGTCACATGTATCCCAAGATGTATGACGATTTTTGCTAGCCAAAGGAGATTGCTCCCCTGGCCCTCTTCCTCGCCTCGCGACAGCTTGCGAGCTACATTACAGGTTCTGACTTCCTCGTGGATGGGTACGCATCATGGCGCCACGACAAGTACATCGACGAATGCTCACTTTTTTGGAACAGGGGTCAAACTGTGTATTGAATGTGTTGCCAAGTGTCATGTACGAATATGTGTATTTTCAGCTGACGCGATGAAGACGTCCATGTAGCAATATTGTTCCCACTATTTCATATGAATGTATGTGAATTGGGCTCGGTCCTCCGAACGAGAACTTCTGCATAACCGAGGATGGTCATGAGGATTATCGGTTTCTGTGCCGACGACAATCATGTAAATGCGGTAATTTTGGGCCTCAGGTTGTGATATCCGACTTGATACTCCTCGACCAAGACGCGTATAGAACGAGTCTAGACCTACATTTATCAACTCGGCAACCTGGGAACTCTCACGCTACAATAACTACTGGTATGATTCGACGCCCATCGTCGCGCTGTGAAAAATCACAACCTAAACGATATGAAAGTTCAAGTGCTTCATTCGGCGCTTCCCAGCTCGGTCTCCGGTTCGTCTGGAGGAAAAATCGTCCACATGGGTGTGCACCGTCTGTGACAGGACAACCTGAACACCACCATATGGAGAGTCACCGCCAGTCCCACAGTGTCTGTGAAATGCCGAGGAACGGTATGCCTCCCTCTTGCACGCACCGCCGAGTCGGCGCGTTCGGTTGCCATCCGTCGTGTGGGACCGCGTCTTGGGGACTGTCTCCGTGCGAAAGGTTCCACGACGACGATGCGCAGGAAAACTGGGGCGTAGGTGCCTTGCACGGATCGACGTGTCAGTCTGGACCAGGATTTTCTAGATATAGACGTGGGCGTTTGGAAGCGGACAGTATCGAGAGGCACATGACGCACAACGATATCCTACACGACCGTGTCTGTTGTTCAGCATGATCGCCGCGTCGTGGGCGAACATGCTTACGTTGACCGGTGCCATTTAGAACGGAAGCTCAAAGGACCATATGACCGGACAAGCACGAACCAGCACACTGTGTTTAGAAGAATAAACATGTTCTTGGCGTATGTGGCCGATGGCAAAGTGGCCAGGGATCTCAGGTGGCGGAACGCCAGCGCGCCACCCACCGATTGCCACTCAGTGCCACCACGAGCCTCGAGATCAAAACTCGCTCACCACACGCCGCAATCGGCGAAAGAAGTGCCAGAACGAGGGCACCGTGCCGTGATATCGCACCGCCGCAGTGGCACTAAACAGCTCGCCCACCACACGACTACGTACCTTCCATCCGAGTCAGGACGATCAACACGAACGCGAGGGAGCCGCGACACTCATTGTGTCGATATCGACGACGACAGCGATAATGTGAAGGCGGCGGGAGCGCGGTGCTCACATCGTCACTGTCGTCGTCAATGTCGCTCCCCCGCTCGCACCCCATTCTCGCCTGGACATCCATGTTGCCCTCATGCTGAACACCCTCCCTTGTGCCCTCCTTAAACCCCGTCTCCCGCCCTCCTGTGCCTCCCCACCTCCTCTCACGTCCCTGAAGCGTATACTTCGTCTGCCTGGTATGCCCCCTCAAGCGCACCCTGACTCGTTCACCTCTCGCTATGAGTCTGCAAGTGAAGGCCACTACAACCCTGTGTCGATAAGCGTGACCCGGTCGGACGCACACGCCGATATGATGCACATTCAGCCCACTCGCCAATACCGAACCGACTGGGGGGCTGCTAACGATGATGATGACCTTGCTGAGGGTGGACTTGAACGGCCTATAAAAATGTCGTTCTTAAGAGTGGCGGCAAGGAGTAACTCGATGTCGCCCACGCCGATTTCACGGCTAGCGGATGTGTATTGTCGGCATGGGCCTGCAACACGCCGCGTCCACCCTGGACCAGATCAGCCGGGTATACATACGTTTCTGCTATGGTGTTGGGCAAGGCTCACGCTCGGCGTCACTACAGGTGTCCGAGGTTCACTGCAATTTTGAGCCGACCGAGGACATGATCAACAATGAGCTCGAAATTGACGCTAACTTTATTCCTGAATTGTTGCCCGCCACTGACAGCGGTAACCTCTCCGTCTCTACCTACTAGAAGCTGGATGATAACGAAAGATACTATGTAATACTGCGTTCATGACAATCCGTCACACCATGTTCGTGTCCTTGTCTGGAACCGTTCACTGATATCTCAGCAGCCAAGGTGATCGTAGCGGATGTTTCACTTTCCATGCGTACACGTCTGGTGTTGACATGGTAGATGCGAAACATTTGCTATATGATTCCGCCCGATTAGTGTTATCCTCCGTGATTATCGGTAACCAAAGTTTTAGTGGTGACTTGTCATTATAATCCCCACCCTCGGCACCCGAGAACTCTGCCAGAAAAACGACCCAAGGAATCCTGGAAAGCGCCAAAGCCGAGGATGCGCCCATGGCATCGTACTCTGGAAACGGTACGAAAAAATGGCCTTGGCATAATCTAGATTTGCGCTCGCTGCCAATCACTTAATAATTAACAGGTCTCATGTATCTCCATGCGTGTGCGCCAAACACGTTCGCAACGGGATCTCGA
Source organism: Heimioporus retisporus (assembly GCA_038090495.1). Taxonomy (NCBI): domain Eukaryota; kingdom Fungi; phylum Basidiomycota; class Agaricomycetes; order Boletales; family Boletaceae; genus Heimioporus; species Heimioporus retisporus. The sequence goes on along the minus strand of JBBPMV010000923.1, from coordinate 5,904 downwards.
GATTTCGCTTCGTTCCGAAACAGTAATTGCTCGTACGAATTTCCTCGTTCGCTCGCTGATTGTTCCCACTCGGGATCGAGCAGCTTCACCGCATGGGAAACTAGTACAACATCTCACTCGTGCATCCTGCCATGCGCAACGGGTCGCATCACGGGGACTATCCATCATGATAACAATATATCGAACGTGCTTGCGTTCTCGAACAGAGGTCAAACTGTGTATGGGCTGTGTTGCCGCGCGTCCCGTGTAAACATGTGTCGTTTTGACTGATAGGGCGAAGACGTGTGTATAGCAATGCCGGTCCTTCTGTTTCGTGTGAATGCATGTGGATTGGGCTCTGACAGACTGTCCCGCGAAACGCAAACTTCCGTGTATCGCCAGGGATAGCCATGATTCTCCAGGGATGATGACAATCATGAGCCATTAATATTTGAATGTCGCGATCAGGAAATCCTCAAATACCAAAGTACTGCTGGGCGCCGCAGGCAGTGATAACCGATGCAAGTTCCCCACAGAATCAATCTACTGCAGTCAGGACACTTATAGAACACCATCAATATCAACATCAGCCATCAGCATTGTCCCACAGTGAGAAATCGGAACCTAAACGATCGATAAGCTAATGTGCTTCGTCTCGGCGCTGTCCAGCTCGGCCTCGAATTCCCCGTCCACATGCGTGTGTACCGTGTGCGACAGCGCGACCTGAACACCGCGATCTGGGAACGACTCCACTCCCATAGGGGCTGCGAAACTCGCAGAGGTGTGCCTCTCGCTTGCACGCATTGCCCAGTGCTTTCGGCTCGTCGTCTGAGATCGCGTGTTGGGGCTGTCCCCGTGCGAAAGGCCCAGGCCGACGCGGACGATGACGGACGAGAACTGTTGATCATGCGTTGGACGAACCGATGTAGCAGAGATTGGCAGATAGGGGTGTGAGCGTTTGGCATCAAGCACAGGATATCACATGACTTACCACAATACCCTACACGGGCCGTGGCATAGGCACAACGTGTCACTTACTCAGCAGGTATTACGACAAGTCAGACGAATGTGCTTACGATGACTGGCGACATCTAGAAAAGCACAAGGTTTAGAGGATTGTATGACTGGACAAGCGTGAGTCAACGCACTGTGTTTAGAAAGATGAACATGGATGGGGAATTTTCCGCGTACGTGACCAACATGATCACGAGCATCGCCAAGTAGGAGGAGCCTACTCGATTGTCATTGCTGTATTCGCGCTCGGTCGTGCACCTTGCTCACCGGATTCGATGATAATGGCCACTAAGCGAGACATCTCATCTCGGTTCCCTTGAGCAAATGGAGCAACGGCTCTCTGGATCTTCCATATTTTAAATGCGATGAGACCTGTCGCGTTTTCGAGATAATAAGTTACGACATCACAAAAAAAAAAAAGTCCTCGCAGGGCAGAGCTCTGGAAAGCAGATAAAGGGGACAAGACCAACACATACATGTGCACGTGAAGTTCATGCAGAGAGTGATCGAATAGAACGTTTTGACGCGCACAGAGAGGACATCCGTATACACGTTGTCCCCAGGCTTGACAAGACTGAGCGTGTATACCCAGAGTACACCGATTGCTACATGTCGCATAAGAGTGACTCGGCGGAAAGACGAAAGAATTCTCACCAGTGTCGGCCAAGAACAATAGGGAGGGGATGAAAACGACAAAGTAGTTTCGACCCCATACGATGAAGGAGCGATATAGCTATCGCAGGTCAAAGTTATGATCGAGACTTCACATGCGAGACGTACGAGGAATGCATCCGATATGAGTGTGACCGCCACATACAATGCACTTTTCACGATATTCTTCCATGTGTCAAAGGTGCCATAGTAGGTCTCGGCGTATGATGGTGTATTCATATGGGTGGTAAACGCGTCCATGTTGCGCATGATATCAATCACGAGATGCTTTCGGCAGATTCGTGAGTTAAAGTGGGGAGACCACTAGCGTCGGATTGCTCACCGCAGTAATCAAAATATACAGCGAGACGGCGGTCCCCATGAGGTAGTCATTTGATCGGGATTGTCTTCGTCGTAGTATTTGTATGCACTGAATGAAGATCGAGAAATATATGCCTAAACGCAGTTAATAGGGAAAGTCTGCCTACAAGGTCTATCACAACATACCATACGATAGCGACTCCAAGAAGACGCCGGTGAGTTCGGCCTTTGCTAGTGAGAGTACCATAACAGCTAAAGCTGCATCAAAGTTTTGAGAGAGGGAGGAATAGCGGAGATAGAGTTGGCTGAGTGGGCGTTTAATGAAACGATGATGCCTCGGGTCCAGCTAAAATAGAAAAGGATTCGTGTGTGCATAGTTCTTGTATGCAGCGCATAATGCCGTGACACTCTTTTGGGTCTGGTGCCACCTGGTGCCACTTGACAGCTATGGACCCGGATCCAGTAGTCATCCATGCAGTGGTAGACCTATACGCTCGTGCGATTAATCGCCGCTTTCGACATCAACGAGTGCCTTAATGTATTAATAAACTGATACTCACGGTGTTTTTTTAGTCCTCCAACCTGCCAAGGAACCGAGTTGTGAATATAGATTGTCCCGCAGTCATCAGCACACGTAGACTGACAAAACATATCGTTGTCGGTGGAACGATAGTTAACTTGAAAGTGGTGTAAGCCCATGCTAGCGCTTCCTGTAATGATCAAGAACACGTACATGGAGAAAGGTCCAACTCTAATTACAATGGCTTTCAGCGTGTTGTGAAAAATACGACGGACTGCCCGCCGGACGCAATCTATACTTGACCAAAAAAAGATAGTCGCGCCTGGAATACTGCCGTGCAAGGGACCCCGGACTCATCTGAGTCACTGGGAGCCGCCACGGCTCGTACCTTCACCGGTCGCCCACCACATCCCACGCAATTGTACGTCGTATCCAACGACACAAAGGTACTCCTCTACAGCAAATTTAGACTGTCCCCGCAGGAGCCTTCAATTGCGGCGAGACCATGGGTTATGTAGCAGGGAAGCCACAGTCACACAGTCACACCTAAGGCACACGAAAAAACAGGCTGGCACAGTATACTCGGCCGGAGATGTCCGAGGGGCGATCATTTCAGTCACATTTTCCCCCAACCTTTTGGAAAGGCACTATATAACAGTAGGTAGACTCTGGGGCTTCGACTCACATCGCATGACACGGCAGAATGACTTCTACTGGCGCCTGCGGAGACACGGCGGAGACACGGCGGTGAAGTGCCTGCAAGACCAGCAGAGTACCTGCTGTGATGTTACATTGTTTACCGTACTCTCCTATGGCTGTTAAACCAGGTTTAGGTATGCAAATCCAAGCGGCTCGTCGGGCTGCTTGGTGCTCTCCCATTGTAGCCATCATATTCCCATGTCTTCCCAGGAGACCAGAGGATCGCCAAAAATGCAAATGTACATGTACCGATCGGCATCGTAGCTTCTTGAAACGTCGCTCTACATGGTGCAAAGTCAGGGCCCGGGCCAAGCCGTTACAGTCCAAGGACAGGATGGCATACTGCCACTGGGGCTGCGGCCGAAGCGGAGACGAGATCAGACGACACTTGCGGGATTTCTGGGAAAAGTTGGGCTCTGGATGCACATCTCCGACTGAAAAATTATGATCGGCCCGGGCGTGTCTTGGCATGGGATAGCGCACACAACGGCAGGCCGAGAACTTCCCAGTTCAAACTCCGAGCACCTCTACCTTTGGAGGCCGGCGCTGTGCTTTGGCGCTGCGACGCGCTGGCCTAGAGCCTCACCATGTCGGGCGTCGAGCTGATATTAGGCTGATGTCACTTACTAATAGTCTAAGGACATATCAAGTGTTCAGTGAACTTGATATTGGTCATGTAGCTGCCGTGTTTCATTATGAAGAATCGAATGTCTATATATACCCCTTCACTTCGTTCCCAGGACGACAGTGTTTCACAGCATCGAAATTCCGATTTAGAATCAGTGTGCGCCGTGCACGCTAACTTATGGCCTCATGTGTTAACTGGAGCTTACATGCGGAGGTCGTGTTGAGCTGAATGACTGATATTGTTAGGTTGTAGGAGGGGACAAACCTTGTCTACTGAAATCGGTTAGCTAGTGCATATTTGTTTGTCCGCTGTCAGACTTGTCCGAGGATGTGAGATAGGCTCGGATTAGTGGGGCCGAGTTGCATCAGTAGCCCTATCAACGCCATCTACTGGTGTCAGTGCCTGTCATTACTGCCCCACGCTGCGGCCTCCTTTGTACCGCTATCCTCAAGTCTGGAAATCCGTTGGCTCGCTGGAATAGTGTCAGGAAGGGTCTGCAAATTTCCTACTCAAGTGACAAGATTCCACCACTTCTTTTCTTCTGCGCCCCATGTACTGTGTTTCAGGATGATCCACCATCCTTATGCAACTGCATCCTCAAGTTATATGTACGCTGCCTGGAAGGTGTGTCATTCGTCGTGCCTCTCCGTGGTGTCCACGTTTCAGGCTGACAAGTATCTGCAATCGTTTAGGATGAACGGCGTGACAGCAACGTCTACTCGCTTTATCCGCGCGAAGCCCAACCCCAGTATTTTTACAGTTTTGTACCCGTGAGCACTCAAATTCAACCCTGACTATTCCGGGCCCCGAGCCTTATGATGTCAGAGATTCTCCCTCGAGTCACTACCACAGACTAGTGGGGGGACAGAAGGCACGAATGGTGTCATTGGTGCAATGAACACTTGTCCTTCAAGCGAGGATTCGTTACACCCACCAACAAGTTTTGGCGTAGGCAACCTGCCGTTGACACAGTTCGGAGCATGCTGACACTCGTTTTCCAGAGACGCATTTGGCGGACACTTCGAAAATTCGGGAGCGCCGCCAAACGTCGGTTATCGTTGTTCTCTTTTACCCTCGGTTTTCATCGGTCTCGCCCCTGCTCGTACAATGTAAAAAATGATCCAGGCAAGTCGCGATTCTCGTACCTTGTGCTGGCGAGGATTTACATTTCTTTAGTTTTTCTGTAGTTCGTTCCTGCAACAAAATCGTGTTATCCGCTTGCTCTCATATTATCATGGCCACTCATTCCAACTCTACTTGACCGCCCTCTCGATTCGTACTATAGGCTCGTTTTCAATACTATCCATTAACTTCAACATGTGCGTTGACCATTTGCATTACTGAGCGGCTCTTTGGTCGGTACGCATAAAACGTATCCTCTTGCAATTTCCTGTTCCTCAAGGATGCACCGCCAACAGCCCCAACTAGTCCAACTCCGATACACTGTTTCTGTTCTTTGAGTCTACGAACATAACGAAAGTTATGAACAAGGATTGGCGTTCCATCTGATGCTAGAGTTGGTTCAGAGCGTTCGCTATAAATGGTAAAGGCGGAGTTCATTAGTGTTCCTTGGTGACTAATCAATTCGTCAACTCCGAGTTGACGGGGAAATATCTGACACAGTTCAGTCAGCTTCGAAACGAAATCTTCAAGCAATGGTATGATCGGTTATTAGTCAGGTAGCCATTCGGTGAACCCCTATTCATGTTTGCGACCTTTTATTTCCAAGATTATAACTGACGAGAGTTTCTTCCACCTGTCATCATAATGTCCCAGTTCGACGAGGCTCAGGATAGTGAACAAGTCCCTCATGATCCTATCAATGTGATGTTGGATGATCTGGGAAACACCGAGCATCTTCATGCAGTGCTTAATCTAGTTGACCCTTCCGGCGCTCCCGCAGGTCGGGCGGACCAAGGGGAACCCCAGTATTCTCCGAGATCACCCAACCGACCACGCGCAGTCTCTTCTACTTGTCATGTCGACTTGGACTACTTTGACCCGCGAGGAGTTGGTGCGCTACGACGGTCGTTGAGCCGAATGTCTACAGCTCCAAGCGAACGAACGCAAATTAGGCGATTTGCGGCCCCTC
>JBBPMV010000922.1:0-10646 GCA_038090495.1 Heimioporus retisporus | reverse complement strand
TTTCCATCTAAACCATGTGATATTGACCGATCTGTTACCTATTCCACTGGCAGTTGGCACTGCTGAATGGGGGAAACCTCCTAGGTCGACTGACTTCTGGATTCATCGCATTCCGCGTTGGCATTCCTAGGCTAATCATTATATCGACAGTCGCATGCAGCATCCTAATGTTTTGTATGATCGGTCTGAACGACGTCCCGACCGTCGTCATACTGAGCATCAGTCTTGGCTACTTTTCCGGTTTGTGTCAGTCCGCTTTCTTGAATTAGCGACTGCGGGACCAACTGAATCGCATACACTGTCGACAGACTACGCGCTGACGTTGGCCCTCATGGCCTTTCTTACCGCCGACCTGTCGGAACTTGGGTTCGTATTTGTGTATTCCGTCATTTTTGATGCCCCGTTTATCGACGAACAGCGTCCGCATGGGAGTTGGGATGTTGGTCACCAGTTTTGGCAATCTGATCGGTTAAGTCTACCGAGGGCCTATCGCGATCTTTTTTCTTACTCTCCGAAAGGCGGGCCTATCTCGGGTGCGCTGCTTACCTCGCGATACAGTTGGTGGCAGCCATCGCTATACAATGGGGTATGTTTCCATCCACCCATCAGTTGATGTGTTGATATATTCGAATAGCTGATTGCCCTTGTTGGATCTTTGTTGTTGATCTGCATGGAGTTCGTGCGTAGTCGAAGGCTTCGTTCAGCTGCAAATCCAGCGAAGGAATGATCAGCTGGTGCAGAGCCGTCACGATTGCCAGGTCCATGACACGACGCCGTCTTTAGCACCAGTAGACACGTGAATGAGTAGGATGTATCATACCCAGATCAACGCCAGACAAGAACGAGAGAATGGCTCAGCGTGACCATGTACGCGCACTCCATTGACATTTCACCATAATAGGGATAGTACACTGGCCATACATTCGTTTGCCAAATTTACACTGGAAGGGTGACCGAGGGTACCGAGGAACGGATGGCACAGCCTGAAGACTTGGTGCACGTTCCTGACAGAACACACCATTCCATCGGCCGGTGGGCGATACATGACCATCAGTTGAGATATAAGCAACGGTCATAATTTCCACCCTGGTTAGCTCCCCACCAGGACGGGAAGAGATGGGCGGTGCCTGATGCCCCTTCGACCGCAAAGGATAAGATGAACACCATGACTTGAGTGCCACCATCCAGGGCTGTGAAGTCGCGCTGAGTGGTACCCGTAGAAAATACCCAAAGAACGTACCTGCGCCAACAATATAGTTGTATTTTAGAAAAAAGCGAGGGTAGCGTGTTCTGATCCACCATTGTGAAACGAAAGCGATAATGAAGTAAGATAAAATCATTGAGTTGATGCCCCCAAACAGGGAACCCAGGTACGAGCTAAGGATGGAGAATGAAGATCCCAGAGCCAGGAAAACGGACACAAAACTCATACCATATAATGGGTGTGTACAAGTAGTCAGCACGGAGCTTAGGCCAATAGCGGTGAGCAAGCCAGAATGGCACTGGGACAACGAGCCCGATTATGTATGCCAGTGGGACCCACTGGTACCTCTTTCCGACAGAGAATAACTCATTGCTAAGGCCACCCCATGCAATCGCTTGAGAGTTGTATTGTTGAGATTGTGTGCCAGACCAGATATTCGTTCCTTGTACAGAAAGCAGGATCTCGAATTGATTATTAATAATTGAATTCATCAAGACTGGTGAGACTGTAAGACATTATAGGAGGATAGGCTTTAAGCCCTCTTACCATAGTTCAAGACGGCGCCAAAGAGGGTGCCGATGACCTGGGCAGTGAATGCAGCACGGGGAGGAAGCTTGGTATCTATCAAGGCATCAGGCCGAGTTGCCGGTGAGACATCCAGGAAGGCATACATTGGCCGATCTTAAGATCACGAAGCAGCAGATTGGCCTGTGTGGTGCTATCTGTAAAATAAAGCCAATCAGATCCACCAGACACGATACAGGACGTGCTCACTGTAACTATATAAAGCAAAATACATGTTAGCCATAGGCTTCCCAGGATTCAAATATCCTGCAACCATCTGCACGAAAGGTTCTGCGGACAGACTTAGCTAGCTTTTGTAATGTGATCAGATCGGGACTCACGCGTTGAGATTGAGATACCCGTTATAGCGTATAGTGCCCCAAAAAACAAGATGAACACAATTGCTAAAAGAACGGATATGATGAAGCTCCACCATGGCAATGTAGAGTCACTCTTGTAGATCACTACCAGTGCCACTACGAACGATACTACGAATGTGGCATAATACCAACTGTCCGGGGCATCAGAATACTAGAGTGGAGCAATAGGCGTTCGATGTTTACTCTTGTATTCAGGGGACCAAGACTCACCTTGAGCATCTGTGCGTAGTGCGGGTCGATGCCCTTGCTCATATGGGGCCTCCGCCCTGTATCCTTGTCCTGCCAAATTTTCCAGTTGACGTTTTTCCACCTAAATTCCTGCGACCGTTTACGGATGTTTGAGGGTGCCATCCAGCCCCATGCGAGTCGTAGATCATCACGATTCCAGAGAAGCAAGTGTGTGATAGTAGCTCCCAATGCCATGTTTGCGGTGAGAAGATATGTGACATACGTCCCAGCATAGTATGGCAACCCTTGTTCTGCGAGGAGAGTGGGGTCTACCTCGTAGTTCGAATTCAAGATCAAGGATTGGTCATACACAGTACCGTTCTCATAGAACAAGAGTTGAGAAAGCTGATACATCGTAATCAGCAGGTATCCCACATCAAGGGTAGCAACCTACGAAGGGAAAATTCTGAGACTTCCAGATATTACCGAAAAAGATGCCAGCAAAAAGACAGCTAAGGGCAGGTCAGATGAGATGGGTAGATTATTCAACCTGCACCTACATGCACAGCAGGTACCCGACAAAGCTGGAAAGCTATAGTCATGTTAGTGCCAGAAACTACGGACAAGGTCCATCTCTAGTGTACCTGGGCCTTCAAGGGTATTGCCAATGGATTAGTATAACCGCCAATATACTGATCGGAATGTGAGTCATGCACATAGCTTTGGGTCTGAGCAAGTACAAACCTGCCAATCGAAACATATCGAAAGAATACCAAGTCCTTCATTACCACTGCTCCCACCAAATATTCTGGAAACGGTCGCGCTATTCGGTGCAGCAAGACAGAAGACAGAAAAACCGGTGAGAAGGGGGAATATCCACTCGGGGAATAGCTCCCAGATAAAAATGCTATTTTCAATTGAGTCTTCAGCCAGATCAAAAGCACGGGCATAATACATACAGGACAAAAACAATGTAGAATACCTTCAATCTATGACGGGCATTCACGCCATCGTGGAAGAATGCATCGAACATAGATATGAGAGGAAGTATAGTAGGATAAAGCATTTTTGAGGGGTACAGTAGAATCGCTTGTCATTGCAACATGTCAGCTCACGATCTTGTGGATCATCTGAGACAAACTCACTTCTTAGTACACCACCAACACCGTAACCTAGAAGCTGGCTGGAGAATAGCAAGAATATGGAAGTCACGGCATTGGGAGTGATATTATAGTATAAACGCTGCACAGATAGGACTTCTGTGGCGAGAGCTGAATTTGCGGCTGCACTAGCCATGATGATGATGAACGCATTTTCCTTTTTGTTGAAGGGGTGCTAGTAGAGCGTAAATTACGGGACATGATGTGGCAACTTGAACTTACCGGGTTTAAGAAACGGAACATACCATGGCGAGGGATAAAACTGTCCATCATAAATCCAAGGACGTATGAGACGATGGCAAGGAACATCAGAGACACAGAGACGATTTGCTAAAGACTAGATGAGACAAATCGAGTGATTCCGGATAATATAATGGTGCTTACTGGTTTGAAATAATAAATTTCGGCTATTCCAAGTTTATATAAAACACAGAAGCACAAACTCGAATGGATCTGAACATACCCAGGGAACCACCGAAGGCAGATAGGCCAAGCCCGAGGATGAGGGCCCGGAGAGTCCAAGGATTGAGTGTGGGGTCATCGTCGACAGAGATAGCGTGGGTTGCAAAATCACGTTCTGTATACGGGACGGTGCTGTCCGCGGTCGTATTTGATCCTGCCTCAGCATCTGCCTCCGTGTGTTGAAACTTTTCATTTGGAAGGGTACCGTCGTCGTCGTTATTGGAAGCTCTGTCTGCTATTGTTGGATAGCCGTGATCGGGATTGGCATCAGAGCCTTGATCGTTCATGGGGAATAGGCAGTACCACCGATTCAGTGAAGGCTTGGGTCGAAACTTGCACAGGGAATCGAAGTGGACCAACCAATCCATGTTGTCCATCTTGGCATTTAACTCATCATGCCTCGGTGACTGTGGCGTCAGACTCTTTGTGCTTTGCCACCATGAAATTGAACAGATCCACTAAAATTGGCAGATCAATCCGACAGGTTCGGCAACGCGGGAACTGTGTCGAACCGAAAAAGATGGAAGTTGGTAGCACGGAGGAAATTATTTCAAGGTGAACGTACCTCAGAAATTGAAATCCAAGTGCTTCGAGCCGGTGTCGCTGGCAATTGTGCGGTGCTAACTCCAAAAAAAAGCACTTTATGCCTGATGGTTGCTACAATCTTTTCGGAGTCTCGATCCGACCCGGTATAATATCAATTCGCCGGAGGCCTTGGCAGCATGGTTGAAATCTTCTAAAACCACGTTTTGCCAGGCACTCGCCCCCAATGGCCCATGATGCAGTGTTTTTGCGCCCAGAGCTATCATTGGGTGGTAGCACAGCCGTTGACACGTCACAAAGTGTCGGGAGGCTACTCGTCGAGGCACAAGTCCAAGGTGACTCCCAAACCTGTGCTGACTAAACTTAGTTTGTCGTCCCATTCCTCACTGGCGCCTATAGCCGGTATAACCACATTTTATGGACGGTTTGCGATACAGTCACGTCGTACCGCGGACCAATCTCCGGGAAAGCAGTAGCGAACTCCTTCATCCAGACTGAGATTCAAGTAGTGACTGACTCCGGGGTCCTGTACGGACCAAATCTTTGGAACAGGAACGACTGGTCAGCTTGGCCGATGGGCACGCTGCTGCGGCGTAGTGCACTGGTGTCTAGCATTGTGGCGCACCTGCGCTCTGCCAGTCTTTTTGTCTACATCAACGTACGTCACAAACCCAGTGGTGAGTGATATCATCTCTCTTTCTTTTCAATTCTGTTCTGCCAGTTGTCCATTGTCGATGTGTAACACCCGTCACGCACTGGTGAGGAAACTTCGAAGGACATGCGGATCCACGGTCAGTGTCGGCGTGCTACTACTATGTACAACGTAAAGCGCCGAGACAAATCGCATCGATGCGGATCCGCCTCATGTACCTGAGTATCAGGCAGATGGTTCTGTTGGCACCATCGAGTATAAGCGTGGCGATGTTGAGACCGTAAAGTGCACAGGCGACAAGATGACACCATTTGTTAAACCTGTCGGACGGGAACAGCTTCTCAAAATCTCAATGTGTCAACGATGTCAACGCGATGCTTGGATATCCGAGTCGATCGGATTATTTGTCACATAGCCTTGCTCATATGTTCCAAATCCCTGGTCTGGGCACTCTAGTGCATCCTTCAATTATTAGTATTGTTCACGTTCACTTCCATGTCCGGATCACAACGCTATGCAGGGCCCATGATGCATGCAGCTCATGAAATAGTATGGCCAATGGGGTTGTACCCGTAGCAAATTACCCTGGTGGATTCTCACCACCTTGCCCCATTGGACTCCGCCCCTCAAGCTACTTTTATCTCCCGTCACTTCAGGTTAAATTTCATCAAGGGTATCAGTGATGGTAGCCATCGAGATGCGCTTCAAGTGAAGCACTGGTATGAGTAAATATTTCGCGTAATCGTCACACTACAGTGAGAGTACCGTCTCCGAGACTCGAGTAATATTAACACAATTTCGGCGGCCGGCGGGGCTCAGGTTAGCATACAAATACAAAGTATGATACATAACTTCCATCTAATTGAGATACGAACAACGGTCGTAATTTCCACCCTGATTGGCTCCCCACCACGACGGGAAGAGATGAGCGGTGCCTGCTGCACCCTGCACTGCAAAAGATAGGATGAACACCATCACCTGCGTACCACCATCCAAAGCTGTGAAGAGATTAGTGAACGCAAATGCACAAAATACACGGAAAGAACATGCCTGCACTGATGATGTAGTTGTATTTCTGGAACCAGCGGGGATAGTGTGTTCTCATCCACCACTGCGAGAAGAATGCGAGCACGAAGATAGATAAAATTGAGGAGTTAATCCCCACACAGAGCCAGCCAATGTACCCGCTTGAAAAGAGAAGGTAAGAAGGCTCAGCACTCAGCCGTGAGACAAAAATTATATACATACCAGATGATAGGTGTATACAAGTAGTCAGCACGGAGCTTCGGCCAGTAACGGTGAACGATCCAGAACGGCACCGGTGCAGCAAGTCCGATTAAATATGACAGCGGAACCCATTGGTACCTCTTTCCGACGGAGAACAACTCATTGCTAAGGCCACCCCATGCAATTGCTTGAGAATTGTATTGCTGAGGCTGTTGGCCAGACCAGATATTTGTCCCTTGAACCGATAGTAAGATCTCGAATTGGTTGGTGACGATAGAGTTCATCAAGACTGGGTAAATTCTAAGAATTTGCGGGAAACAGCATTATGTCCTCATACCGTAGTTTAAAATGGCGCCCAGAAAAGTTCCAATGATTTGTGCGGTGAATGCAGCACGAGGTGGGAGTTTGGCATCTATCGGTATGCATCAATTCCCGCCAGTAGTGAGTGATCTGGATGACTCACATTGTCCGATCTTGAGATCACGGAGAAGCAGACCAGCCTGTAAGGTAGTGTCTGAAAATAAAGTCAGCGCCATCATGGTTTGTACGTCGGGGAGAACGCACTGTAACTGTATAATACAAAATACATGTTGGCCATAGGTTTTCGAGGATTGAGATATCCAGCGACCATTTGCACGAAGGTTTCTATTCACAAGATCAATTGGATTCACAGACATCGGTTCAATCTGAACGAACGAATCGAGATCCAAATGCCCGTAATAGCACCCAGTGCCGCGAAGAAGACGATGGATATGATTGCCAGAAGCACGGATATAATGAAGCTCCACCATGGCAATGTGGAGTCGCTCTTATAAATCACGACCAGTGCCACTATGAATGATACCACGAAGGTCACGTAGTACCAGCTATCTGGGACGTCGGGATACTAAAATGCAGAGTTGTCGTTCCAATGTATATCGAAACGACTAAAGTACTGAGGCTCACCTTGAGCATCTGGGCATAGTGTGGGTCAATATCTTCATCTTCGGTAGGCTGCGCCCGAATGCCATCGTCCTCCCAAAATCTCCAGTTAACTTCTCGCCACCTGAATTCTTGCCACCATCTGCGGATGTTAGAGGGTGCCATCCAACTCCATGCGAGCCGCAGATCATCACGATTCCAAAGCAGAAGGTGTACGATAGTGGCGGACAATGCCATGTTCGTGGAGAGGAGATACACCACCCACGTTCCTGCATAGTATGGTAATCCTTGTTCCGCAAGGAGAGTGGGATCGACTTCATAGTTGGAGTTTAAGATCAGCGACTGGTTGTACACAGTGCCGTTCTCATAAAACAAGAGTTGAGAGAGCTATATACCGCAATCAGTGATCGTCATTGCCGAGCACAAAGCGTATCACGTACGAAAGGGAAGTTTCGAGATTGCCAGATGTTACCATAAAAGACGCCCACGAAGACGACCCTTGAACACGTTCACAGAAGGCAGACGGAGCATTCATTCCACACTCACATGCATAATATGTACCCAATGAAGGCAGAAAACTGTTATTTTATTGATTAGCACAGTAGCTAGATGATCTATCGCAAGTTTACCTGGGCCCTTAAGGGAGTTGTGAAAGGAGCACCACCAGAGACGTACTGCACATTAAATTGTAAGTCATAATACCGCAGCTTTGCTTATGCAAAAACTGACCTGCCAGTCGAAGCAGATCGAAAGGAGACCGAGTCCTTCATTGCCGTTACTTCCACCAAACACTCGAGACACAGCGGCGTTGTTTGGTGCTGCAAGGCAGAAGATTGAGAAACCGGTGAGAAGAGGGAATATCCACTCTGGGAACATTTCCCAAATGAATATACTAGTTATTTTGAATGAACCTCTGATTAACAAGGGAAAAAAAATACGACATACCCCCCAAAAATAGTGTAAAATATCTTGAGCCTACGACGAGCAATCAGACCATCATGAAAGAATGCGTCCAGCATAGACATGAGCGGCAGTATACCAGGATAAAGCATTTTCGATGGGTACAGCAGAATTGCTTTGGATGAAATATATTAGCATGCATCGTACTTGATCCTTCAAGGAAAACCCACGTCTCAGTACACCACCGATACCGTAGCCAAGGAGTTGGCTGGAGAACAGTAAAAAGATAGAGCTCCCAGCGTTGGGAGTGATATTGTAATACAAGCGCTGCACAGAAAGGACTTCCGTCGCTAGAGCTGAGTTTGCCGCCGCACTAGCCATGATGATAATGAACGCATTCTCCTTTTTGTTGAAAGGATGCTGGGTAGCGGTGAGAAAAATGTGAATTAGCTGTGGATAGAGCTTACCGGGTTCAAGAAACGGAATACACCACGACGAGGAATGAGACTTTCCATGGCAAATCCGAGGATGTAGGAAACGATGGCAAGAAACATCAAGGACACTGCGACGGTTTGCTGGTGCCTGGGTGAGCCAAGTAACTAATATAGACGACATAAAGCGCTAACTGGTTTAAAGTAATAGATTTCGGCTGGTCTGCATAAGCAAAAGAAAGTGCTTGGAGATGAGGAACATACCCAAGGAGCCACCAAAGGCGGATAAACCAAGCCCAAGGAAGAAACTACGGAAGGTCCACGGGTTGAGTGACGGATCGTCATCGACGGAGATAACGTGTGTTGCAATTTCACGTTCTGTGTGCAGCACAACATCCGAGGCATCGTTACTCGGTGGGAACGATGCAGCCTCGACATCTGCTTTCACGTCGTGGAACTTCTCATCTGGAGAGGAGATTGCTTTCTCGACGCTCAGCTCTCTACCGAGTACGGTAGGATAGCCGCCGACGAGGACACCAGAACCCTGGTGATCCATGGGTGGAAGTAGGTGGGGTAGTTCTGAAGCCTTGAAAGGTTGAACGTTTGCGCCATATATACGATTGTTGCCAGCATCATTTATCACGGTAGCCTCCGTAATTAGCTTACGCAGTCAGATTCGGCAAGCCCGTCATGGCGGCTTGTTGCGGGGTGGTGTTATTCTAGAGCGGCTACGTTTCGATCGCATTCGCATCGCGCAGGTGGTTGGCAGTGCAAATGACGTTTTTATCGACGCCGGATGCCAGGCGAACCCTCGGTTTCTGGGTCGGTCACATGAGACTGTTAGTATATATATGTGACCTTGGCCTTGCTGAGTGATCCCGAGCCGAGAGGTCCCGGCAAAAGGTTAGTTTGGTCGTTCCGGCTCCTCCAAGACTCGGACACTTGCAGCGAATGAATATGCATTTACACAAAAATCGCAGCAGTCTTCGCTCACCCAACTCAGGTTGCCACAACTTCGCTGAGAACTTAGGGGAAATCGGGTCGCCCCAAGTACCTGCTCGTTCTATTTATCCGGTTGTTGTGCGTGCATTGTCGCCACACAAGGCGGTCCAACGCAGTGTTGATAATTCTTTCGATGGGTGGCCAGTCGCAATGCTGAAACGCTGACCACCCTGCGAAAGGCGGTGCTTCGAGAGTTTTATGTGAGAGTCTACAGGCAGTGATGTAACAACTACGTGAGCGACGACCAACGTACTACGCCCGAGATAACTCGTTCGTGCTAAAAATAGCAAAATGTATCAAGTATGTGCTTGCTGATTGAGGTGAGCAGGGCGGAGCCTCTAAGAAATTTGAAGAGCAACTCGACATGTGCATGAACGTCACACGTACGTACACACATGACGGATGCACACATGGGCAGAACAACCACTGACGCGGAGGCAATTGAGAGTGATCGGCACCGATCCGGTGATCGCACTGAGCAGCGAGCGCCGTATCACGAGCACGCGGCTGCCTCATTTAGTCAGTCTGCTACCAAGTCAAACGGTTCAGCCATGCGGGGACTTACTCAGGGGCCATTGATCTCAACCATGGCTCATGTACCGTGGTACTACGCCAGTGGTCAAAAGCGTCCATTGCGCAAGACCGATCACTGCTTCGTCGCCACGAGAGCGGATATCAACTTTCGAACGTAGCATTCCGTCAACTCGCTAGCCGAGCGTCCATTTCCGAAGTTTGTAGATGGCAGTGCCATATTCACATCAATGAGCCTGGACCGAGAAAGTCCGTCACGGGTCCCGTATCATTATCTCTCTCCGCCGTTTACGACTCCGAAATTGAATTACGAGAGATTTCGAAAGTTCTTCGCTTAGTGGCGACTGTTGCTAAGCTTCTCGCATAGCATCGTGATGCTTGACGGACTTAGAAGATCAAAACAAAACAATAAAAAAGCGTTGCGAATTCTTGTTCCAATCGTAAATAACATACATATTTACATTTAAAACGGACATCCAGATACGTGATATTTAGTCGAGA
>JBBPMV010000921.1:0-10647 GCA_038090495.1 Heimioporus retisporus | reverse complement strand
AGTATACTCCACTGGCAAGTCTCACAAAGACGTCGAAGTTATCATCAGCATCGCTACCGAGTCATTTCCTTCGAATATTTATCAAAATCCTCGCGATGTCCCATCAACCGAAGGCGCCCAAGCGAGCTCACAGCACGTTGCTCCAGAAAGATCTCCGGATCTCAAAATAGAGATCGGAAATGAAACTTCTCGCGGTGCTCTTGCTACTGTCCCTCTCATTGAAAATGTCCACGGTAGCACATTACCACCCATCACTAGTGACGTTCTAAAGATATGTCCCCGGTAAATGCTCTTTTATCCTATCGCAACTTTCTCGGGTGGATTGATCTCCGTTGTCGTTCCAAGCTTCCGGCTGTTGGTCATAGGAAACGTGAATCCAACTTCACCCATCTAGCAATAATTGCCCTGATGGAAATTTAGACTGGTGTCGGAAAATCTACCCTGATCCGGGGGGTGTTTGGGGTGGAAGATGTGGTGAGTTTATCCTAACCTTCGATGCCGCGTCATTCCATGTTTCACCAGAACGTTTCCAATGACAAAAGAGGTCAAGCCGATATCGAACGAGAATTTGTCGCAAAGGAAAATGGACTCTTCGTTGTCCACGATAGCCTTGGACTCGAGGCAGGTGACGGCGATAATACTGATACAATCAAACGTTTTATTGCGGAACGGCGAACCAAGACGGATATAAAGGATAGGCTGCATGCCGTTTGGTAGGGCGCCCTGTTCCAACTGAAATGAAACTGGCTCAAGTTTTCAGGGTGTGTCTTCCGGTTCCGTATGCCAAGGGACGACTTCTCGAGACCGGGATGGAAGATTTTTTGAGGCACAGAAAGGAAATTCTGGGTGATAGTGTGTGAATTACTTCGAGTCATGGTTCCGCGTCTCTGACTACATCAGTTCCTATCGTTGTTGTACTGACGAAGGCCGACCTATTGGATAAGCAACTACTTTTTACCTTCTCCAAAACAGGCGCCGTGAAGACCGTAGAAGAAGCGATCGCAAAGGTGGACAAGGAGAAACCTCAGTTCCTTAATGAATACTGCACCAAACCACTACAGGAAATAGCGGGTGACATACCACATGTACCCATTTCAGGTGTGTGCGGAAATCTGTTTATCTCTTGTTTCGACAAATTACTTGATTCCATTCACTGCAGCGACGGAAGGCCTGCTCGATCCAACGATTCCCCGGTTGGTCAAGACTACAACCTCTGAGATCGAGCGGTATATCATCCAGAGGGCTGCAGTGCGTTCCGGAAGGGAAGAGAGTCTTGAGCGCAATGCACCACTGTATCTCGCCGAAATGGCTCAGCGGGCAAGTATCGAGGCCAACGTCAGTCTCACAATAAAGTTGGTCACCATCCATGCTACCATTTTCCAGAGCTAACCCGATGACTGTGTAGACTTGGGAGACAGAGTGCGTACCCATCACTGAAAGATTTATGTCTCTAAGCATGATCTAGGATATTGGAAGAACCTCGGCGCAAGCATTGGATTTTCCGAGGAAAAGGTGAAAAAGTACTTGCTCGTCATTCATGAGGATATTGTTCGGGGTTGGAACTTTAGCGACCCGGACGAAGTAAGTAAATATTTCTTTTCTCGGTACTGTGCTTTATCCCACCCAGGTTCTGCAAGGGGATGATTTCAAAGCTGCTCTGTTGGATACGACACACCTCGGAGTAGATCACCCCAGGGGTGCAAGGGAAGAAATGTAAGCTGGACAATTCGATTATGGCAATAGCATTTGATGGGATACAGGGGTTTTGGGGATGGTGTGGCATCTGTGTTGGATATAATTCCAGCAGTCTGTACGCTCCCCATCGTGGGGGCAAACAAGCTGGCAGAGTTATGCATGGATGCTTTCAAGTCATCGTGAGTGACCATGTCCTATCTCTTTCCGTTGCTGTGTCATCCCGGTCTAGCCAATTCATAATAATGCATTTCATGGCATACATTACCGACCTCGTGTATGTCATGAAGATCCTTTTCATCTTGACGCCGCAAAGATCCATTACCCCCGAAAATACGGCCCTCGCAGTCAAAGTATACGAGGAATCAAAATATAGAAATAAGATCCACTTGGAAATTCGCAATTTCAATGCTTACTATAAAACACCACCTGGACGCGACCTGGTGATGGAGAAAATCGAAGAGATGATTGGGAGATACAGCGTTACTGACGAAGAGGTGGCAAGGCTGCGAAAAAGGATCGTAGAAAAGATGGCTTAGTGGGAGTTCAAGTTATTACTGTCACCACAAGTTAGTGGTTGTATGGTGACCGACACCGAGGTCCTTCCATCAGCTTTCCAGTACGTTCTAGTACACATGGATTGTCTCTGACACTTAGCGAGTTATGGAACGGTCTCTGACTGGCGGGTGATATCTGTGTGATATAGGAGTCTTGCCCATTAGTTCAGTCTGTTCATACTCCTGCCAGGTACGCCGCTATCTTTACTCGTCTTCACGTTTCACATCGTCTCGCCAGTCTTTGTATGGTAATGTTCCCTCGTCCCGTTTCACCACCCATCCTTCCCCCCAATTTCTTTACTTCTTGCGTGCTTTCTCTGTTCCATTTGTCTGCCTGCCCTGAACCTATATCTCACCCTGTTTCGTTCTTTGTCGCGATTTCGGTTTGTATCACTTGGTATCACCGCTTTCAGTACACGCTCAGGGGCATCGTCACGTGACCCGTGTTTGCTAGCTTCCCGTCTGTTATATGATTTCAAAACTGGGCTGATTGGTACAACCCTATCCCCTCTACTCCGATTTCTCCCCAAAATATATATTCTAACGCTATCCGAAGGTGAGGGCTGTGTAAAATCGCATTTGTACCCTTGTAGTTGATGTTTGTAACAAACGACCTTGCAATGCGTGTCCGGTACATCCTGAGGCTTCGTTGAAGCTGCCCACCAAGTACTCCTGCGACTCCCAGCTTGATCCCAGTAAGACTGTAAAATACAATAGCTTGAGTGATTGAAAGAGGCAACAACGACCCAACTCAGCGGTGTACCAATCGTGCATCCCGATGATATCGGTATCTGATGAACATGCCGCGAACGTCATACTACGCGTGTTCTTCCGAGAGTTACCGATTAGATTTATTATCTTCTTTCCACCGGGCCAAGTATGCTGGTTGTTGTTTTCGCTGAGACCAAAGTGGTTGATTTCGAGGACATTAAAGGGTAGGAGGGAGGGCACGTACGAATCGAAGTCCCAGATACCTCTCAATAACGGCGTATAAATAAGGGTACAGGGCGGAGCGTGTTCCCATGCTGATACACCAAAGAGTACGTATATTATAGACCCCGGTCACCTGCCTATCAGATGGACCTTTCGCCTGATAGGGGTTGTCCGTTACACGTTAAAACATTGTCGGAATGAGTGAATGTTGGACAAAAATTGGCATCGTTGCTCGGAGAACGTACGATTCCACCCAGCGAATTACCCGTTTGAAGCCCCGCGATACTGGGGCTTTCAGAAGCATGGGGAGACGAGTTGAAGTGGCACACGCAAATGGCAATTTATACTTACATGGTCTCACGATCTAGCATCCAACGTGCAGCATGAAACGGAACAAAGCACCACTATTGTTATAGGTAGTAGCATAGAAAATACACACCACGGAAGACCAATGAATGATCCCAAGGTCATTATGACTCGGGTATTGTTCGAACACCCCGCACAATAAACCAAATTTGTCGCATCCAGTGGGTGGCAGAACGTATCACACCACGATACATCCTTTCCTCTTTGATAACCAACCGAGATCGCAATTTCCAAGTGTTGAGGTTACCTCTGATGGTGGCAAATCGCTGCACGACTTCATCCATAGTGGGACGCTTTGAAGGATCCGTCTGGACCATGTCAGCTATTAGAGGTTGCATGAAGTCAAACCCCTGTTTCGACTACGTGTTACAATTAGTCACATGCATATTCCGTAGACTCTATAACGTGCCTCGACAAAATCCTTCCTGATGGTATTACCGACATAGAAGACATCAGTCGGAAACGGATCGCAAGGAGCATTGGAGTTTTGAAATTCCGGGACTTCCTTATCGGCTCCCCAGATAGGGACTTCCATAGGTTTGGTAATGGAACCATCATAGCTCCGTGACAGACCGAAATCAATGAAGAAATATTTGGGAGGTCGTTCAGTTCGAGTCTTGTAGCGCGCATACCCGGATAAGTCTCGTTTCATCAAAGGAGTGGCGGGGTGGAACGCGTCAATGTACAGTCTACTTGGGTCCATCATGATGTTCCTGGACGAGCAATCACTACAGAAACCGGATTAAAGAATAAACATTGGAGAATTGGTAGTACCTACCGATGAGCCACGCGATGTTGGTGCATAAATTGAAGACCCTATAAAAAGTCAAAACGTGGCAAGGGGATTATACAACAGCGAACCTCAAATAACTGACGAAAACATTCCACTGCTTCTCCAATTGTATCAAAGGCAGGCAACGAATACTCTTGAAGAAGCGGCATGACAATAACCACCATGCTCTCCTCACCAGGGACAGGAAGGACATCATAAGCCGGGACACAGTGGTTAGCACTCATAGCTAGCGATTGGGAAGAGAAATATTGTGCAATGTCGATCTCATGAGGATGGTATGTCTTGTTAACTAGCTTGAACGTGACATATGTGCCATCAGAAATCCGTGTACCATCAAGAATCGTGGTCGCATACTAAATGTTTATACTGCGTAAGCGATACCACCGGCAAAATAGTATAGTACCCACCGGAGCGACCTGACTGTCCTCACATAAGATCCAACTTTTGTTTGTATTTTTCCAAGATGGGACCCAATCCGGGGCATAACGGGGACGAAGCAGGTACCCGTTGTCCTTGAACCAATGATAGTGTCGGGTCCACCATAGCTCGGGCTCGGATAGCTGGCCGTCTTCGTGTGCGGGAGAGTCACCAAAGATTTCGTGACGCAGTTGCGCATATGAAGCCTGTTCTTGACCGTCTTTAGTCCCGTTGGCTACTCCGAAATGTGTGGTCATGGCTTCAGAAGCAAATCTCACCAACTGTTGTTTTACAAACATGCATAAATATGGATCCACGTTCCCCCGTGGACCCAGAAATGTCGCGGAGTTGTATTCAAGCAGTAACTGGTTAGCTGGGGAAATCTTGCAAGTTTCCACACGGTCCTTGGGACCACTTAAGGCCAAGCTTGTCTTACTGGTGATAATAGACATTCCCCCTTGATCATGCAGTCCGACCACATGCAGCGGGAGCTTCTCATCCTAGGAGACTCAAGATGGACAACGGAAGATTTTGATCAAACAACCATACTCGCTGGCAAGGGTGCCTTACAGAAGGGAGCTGAATATCTTCGATTCACACTGAAGGAAATGGAACACATTCGCCGGCTGTGCAATGCCAGGGAAGAAAATCATCGCGATCTTCTTCGAGCAACGACAGCTCAGTTTCTCAAGTAGGTTAGATTTCTGAGTCCCTATCTAAGCAGTAAAGTTCGTCTCCTCAGCCTGGAACGACAGCAGAAGACAATTGAAGATCTTGAAAAGCGTCGATCAATATTCCGACCCAAGGAGTTGATGGAAATCAGGCGTGCGAAACGCGCCTTTCTTCTGAATACTAAACGTCTGTTAAAGTCGACATTTGTGCTGTTTCTCATCCATCATTGGGATACTACATAGAACTCATGAAGATGACAGACGACTTCTGACAAGCTGATGAAAGACATCTTATCCATTCCATCGGAGGATGTTGCTCCTGTTCCCACAGCCGATGCAGGTAAAAATGAAAGTGAGAGTGCGTCTCGCTATGTTCGACCGTGGCATACTTACAGCAATGTAATACTTAGATGGATCTCTCGCAAGCCAAGAACAGACCAGGCCCACTAAAGGCATTATTTTGGAGGCACCGTCGCCGGCAGATATCAACACCCCAAGTTTCAAGGAGGTCTATGCTACTGCCCAGGAATTAGCACGTATGTTGGAGTCGTGTAACTTTCCCGCCGATTCCAGTGTCTCAAACACCCAAGACGACCACCAATCGCCGAGTAAGGAAACGATGGCCATGCAACCCTTTACTCGGCTAATTGTTTACTATGGCACCCAACTTTAGCCGGAGCACCAACTCTTGATCCCGCAGCTTCGACCTCCTCAGTCAGCAGCCCTGTCTCGGCTACTCGTTCCAGTTGTTTCAATATCCACATCGGTAATGTTGTATACACCAACGTCACGAACACAAACTCCAGCGCTCCCGGACTCACAATCACCAATGATTCTGAAAATTCAAGTGGATCGAGTAGGTTCTAATCAAGTACCCTACGCAAGCCTGATACTTACGTTCCGGTAGCAATCATCGAACATATAACTTAAAATTTCCCGCCATCCTAATTAGTAATTCGTAGTTTCCTCACCAATTGACCATGACGATAGTTACTTACTAGCTTATGCATATGTAAATTGGCACCTGTCCAAATAACAACTTCCCTCCCACCACCAAGATGTTTCTGTACCCCCTTCCTCGCTTTCGCCATAGACCAACGGGGTGGATGTACTTTTCTGCTAGTCACTTGATAGAACCCGTACCATAACAGCCAAAGCTTGGTGTAGGTGCTACAGGAACCAGACAGGCTGAAGAAGACTGAAAAATTAGCTGTCGAATCAACATTCCCGGAGGCTGGTGCTCGGAAGATTCGATAGCCATAAATCATATTAGTCAAAGGAGGGTGGGAATTCCTATCACGTAGGCTGGCAAAAGGCAATTTGGCATTTCACTCTTCATATTTGATGAACTCGACTCGTTGGAGCTGGTTTGGGACGGTATGCTTCTTTTTTTTTTCTTCTCAAAGGTATGCTGAAGCGCATATACTGCCACCGGACGTTTCATTGACTGGGTCGGTTGAGTCGGAGATGGAGGTTACCTTCACTTCGATGACCAATCTAACGAGGGAGTAATGAGTTAGTATGATGTCCATTCGGGACTCGTACTAGTGGCCAGTGGCAATCACTAAAGTCCACGGGCAGAGCTGCCTTGAGCTTTCAGACCCTAATTGCGAAATTTCTCAGGATTATATTATATATACCCCCGCCTCGAGTTTCATGTGGACATTCGTTTACCACGCTCCCCCTAGTCTCGTTCTGCATCGACTGGAGTCTTACGACTGCCTACGGACGTGGTCCAATAACAGTGTCATCCAATGTGCGCTTGACGCACAAGAGACGCGTAACAGTAACCCCGTGCTCAATATTATTCCTTACTCGGCTTTACAAGTAGGGTGAAATTCTTCGTAGATACGTATTCACACTAGTATATTTACATGTCACATAACTGGACGTTATATACTCCCAGTACATTCTGGCTGATAGAATGTCTGCATGGAACTTCATGATTCATTCTTTATTTCCCGATGAGACCAAGTAGTACTCGTAACTCTGCACGACAAACTACTGCACCTGCCAAATCGGGACATTTCAGTCGGAGATGCATATTAAAACCCAGCCCCGCACCGAAATTTTACGGACCGCTCTATTGTTCTGCAACGCGCTATGAGCGCCGAACTCACGACAGCAGACGGTAGTGTGGCCGACTTGACCCTACCTTGGGGACGGCAGGCTGGCGCCATGTCGGAAACACCAACACAACATGTAGCCAGGGAAGTAGTGCAGCGCGCACAGAAGGAGCTTAATTGTATTCGGGACGACAGAACGACTTCCCCCTGAAGGTCTGGACGAACGGAGGTCTGGTGGTCCAACCTATACAAGTGGTTGGAAGTGCACGACCACCGCCTCCGTCCGCGTTATGCTCCCGGTTGGATCCCTTCCCGGAAGAAGTCTGGAAAACTTTGGCTTGAGTGTGAAGACTCGCGCAATCTGGAGGTACATTCTTTTTTTTTTATCATGCCATCGTTTTCCATTACTCTGTCACCAAGTTAGGACACGTGACCGATGCAGGACGCATCTTGGATGGTCGATATGTCAGCTTGAAACGGATAAAGAAATCAGTACACCCTCATGAGGTGGACATTGAATTGTACTTTTCGTCCGACTGCCTTGTTGACGATCGAGAAAACCACTGCGTTCCTTTCCTTGAAGTTCTTTTGGATGATAATGAGACCGTCATTATCGTCATGCCACTGCTTTGCTCTTATACGGACCCCCGTTTTGAGACATTCGGGCCCGGGGCCATAGAGTGCTTTCTGCAGCTTTTTGAGGTGGGACGAGTAGAAATTCTTGGTCAACTTGCATTATCTGACCAACATGCTAGGGATTACGCTTCATGCATAGACACCACGTTGCTTATCGGTGCGTTGAAATTCTAACAGACCTCTTTTTGTTGTTGATCCCACACCAGTGACTGTATGATCCGCAATTTGATGCTCGACCCGAGTTCGATGTATCCGGATTCCTTCCATCTAATGGAAACCTACAAGAAGAGGGATTACAGCGGTTTGGCAACATTCAATACGCGTATAGAGAAACCTCCTAAATACTACTTCATTGACTTCGGTATTTCCCGCAAGTATGACTCGGCTGAGACTGACCCCAAGGAAGTGCCCGAGTTCCAGAGTTCAAATAAAGCCTGCGACCCGTTTCCGACTGATGTCAACTACGTCGGAAACGCTATCATGAAGGATTTCATCAAGGTTGGTTACGCGTAACCCATTTTTAACATTTCCATACTCATCAAGGAAACAGGCGGAATCCATGTTCGACTTTATGATCCCACTTGTAGAAAGCATGATTCAGTCAGACCCCCTGAAACGACGTACGGTGGATGAGGCGGTTACCCGATTTGATCAGCTCTGCGCCAGTCTAAGCCAGTGGAAGCTACGCTTACGGGTAGTGGATTATGAAGAAGATGCATATGAAAGGTTCATTCACGTCACTTCCCACTGGATACGCCGAATATGGTTTGTCGCTCACCTTTGTTAGCATCTGATGTTCCCATTCACCACTCTTTGGGCATGTTCCCGCAATTTTGGAGCATAGTGTATACATATTAAACTGGATGGCGCAATGTGTTGAACTTAAAACGCAGTGTATCTTTGTAGAAAAATCGAGCTTGTCACATCACACTGACTTAGTATACTGTTTCAACGTTTTCCAATTCAACGGTTTGTCCGACTTATTATGTCGGCGACTACCTGTCTGCGCCTGTACAAATGATACACCAGCCAGTGGATACGAAGCATGATTTGAGCCTAGCCGATGGCCTAGGTGGGGTAGATATGGTACATCGTGATGCTTGCTTTAGGTGCAGTCTCTCCTCGAGAAAGGTGTCGCTTCGATTCAACATGGATTCGTCGATGCTGAAGACGGCTCGTTGAAGCTTAAAGTTTTGACCCGCCAATGATCATGATTGGGGCATATCGGATAAAGATAGCGCTTTGGTGATGTGTTCTAACTTTTTCGACGAAGGCGCTCACTATTATTTGCTAAGTCATAAAACCATAGGACGAGAAGCTGCCTATTGACGGTAAGAGGTGAACATTTTTCCCTGTACGATAATCCTAGTCTCTGGCCTGATATCACGAAAACGAACGTTGGGCACAGTGGCCGGGTGCAGGAAGCAGCACATCTATAGGCGCCAGATCCTTTATCAGGTTAGACTCCCGGCGCATAACCGCCGGCATGGATTGAATGTGGTAGCCGGTTGCCTCGTGGTTTCATTTACGCGATTGTTGCGGTCTTTACTCCTGCAACCCATTTCTTCCTTCGACCCCAGCGACATCGACGCTGCCATGTCGGGATCAAAACCTGAGGCCGTCGTCCACATATCAGGTAAACAACAGCTCTATCACACATCATTCGATTGACGCGGTTCAACTCCTACATATTAGACATCACTCTCAACGTACGACATGATTTTGGCAATACTGTGGATCGTGTGATCTTCAAAACAAAAAGTAGGATTTTAAAGGAGGTCCCGGTCACTATTTCGCCTGGAAATAGACACGAGGAATTATTCAATCCAGTGCTGTGAGCCGTCCATTCATTTGGGCGCTTAGTGACTCGGAACACTTACCATTGATTTCAGTGAGGTTTCTGTGCAAGACAAGTTGTCCGTATCTATGCAGTACTCGAGTCGGCGATTGGGTATACGTACCCACTCTACTAAAACCATCGTTGTGAAATTGAGCGAGGTGAATCATGAAGCACAGCACATCCAGCACGGGAGGAGATGTAGGTCATTCATGCTCTTCCCCTGAACCCAAGCTTCGTGTTTACTTTCTTTAGTTTACTCCAAGCATTTTAAGGACGTAGAAATTATTATCAGCATCTCTTCTCCTTCGAATGCTCTCCGAGATTCTCATGATGTTCTTGCCTCATCATCTCAATTTACCGCTCCACCGGTTGCCCTCGAAAGTTCTCCGGAACCTGACATCCCTCCATCTGTTCATTCCGACACCCTCGAACCATCTCACGATGCCTTGGCTTCCGGAGACAATCCTCCTCCGGGCGCCCCTTCATCTATCATCAGCGATATCCTGAATATATGTCCTCGGTGAGCATTCTCACGACTTCTTTTTTGAGTCATAGATGGATTGCTTCAAGCTTCCGGCTGCTAGTTGTAGGAAATGTAAATGCGATCGTTCCGGCTTAACAATCATTGCTCTGACGCCCAGTAAACTCCAGGCTGGCGTCGGAAAATCTACCCTAA
>JBBPMV010000920.1:0-10652 GCA_038090495.1 Heimioporus retisporus | reverse complement strand
CGCTCGTTATCACCGGTCTCGAGAGGGAAGCGGAAATGGAGGACTGGTGGAGGAAGAACAAGAAAGACATAGAGCACTATGGTATCAAGAGCGACGGTCATGCCTGCATTACGGCGGTTCGGGACGACGACAACAAGTTCTTGGTATCGCAAGTGAGGATACGCAAGCTGCTGAAGGAGTACGCCATCAAACGCGATCCCTTCTCTCCGGAAACGCGTCCTTGGTTCACAAGATTCACGAGAGGAATGAGTTTCATCAAGGGGAAGAAGGTCCCGAAAGAAAGACAAATTATGAAAGTATTGATGCAGTGCTGTAAACTGGACCTGGATATTGCCAGGGAAGTCGCCACTATGATGGAAAAAGGCGATGTGGAAACGAGTAAGGGCGAGGAATCACGGGAGAGTAGTTGGGGTAATGAACCTTGGAAGAAAACGGGACCCGAAAAGAACCCAAGAACCCTCCGCTCGTCACCGAACGAGCGTGCGGATCCGCTGGCGGATAAATTCAGTGACGAATCCGCACTGAACGGGTGCGACAAGGAAGATTCGCGAAGTAGGAATGGAGATGATGAGCCTGAGGATGGGGGAGGAGCAGTACTTGGAGAACCCCCAAAAAAAGATAATTCACCTCCACAGGAGCATGAGGACATGGAGGCGGGCGATGGGAAAGAACCTGCAAAAATATCGATTGACGAGTCCAGGTCAAATAGGCACGACCAGAAGGTCCAACAGGCAGGAATCCAGGGAGGGGAGCAAACGGAAACTGGGAGAGTCTCGACAAACGGTGACTCACTACTTGAAAAGCACCGAAAGGAGGCCCGGCTGCTGCGGGAGCGGCAAAGTTCAGAGGAGAGGGACGACAGTAATGGGGCAGGCACCCCAACCGACGAGTCGCTTTCTATTGATCTTACCGGTCGGGTTACGAAGTCAAGTCACCATCCTTTCGCATCAGGTGGCTATGGTGACATTTATAGAGGAATTTACCACTCGGATGAAGGGCCGATCAATGTACGTTCTCTGTGTACACTTGTATACTACAGATAGTAACTGGAAAGATGATTAGGTTGCAATCAGGACGACCAGGGTGTCTTTGTATCACGACCGACAGCTGCCTGGGAACATGAAGGTATCTTCTCATGGTGGTTTGTGTGCCCAATACAACTCAACTCAATGTCTACTCCCTATAGCGATTCCGCAGAGAAGTAGCTGTCTGGCAGGGACTGGAACATCCAAATGTTTTACCCTTTCTTGGAACCATTATGGACCCTAGTACAAATCCTGTCATACCTGCTATGGTGTGCCCGTTAGCTGAGAATGGTCCATTGACGGTATACCTTGTGGAGAAGAATGACTTGACGATCGCGAGAAGATTGCTCCTAGTATGTCTTGATTAGCGCGCTCGGAAACGTTACTGAAAAGTATTTTGTCAGATCGACAACGTTGCTCATGGTCTATGGTATTGTGAGTTGTTCCATTCTATCATCAATAGTTTCGGGGTGATAGGTGGAAATTTGTTTGGCAGTACACTGTCAGCAAATAGTCCATGGCAATCTGTCCGGTGTAAGTTTCCTTGCTACTCTCCAATCGATTACTCATACGCCGGAACGGGGAGTCGAACGTTCTCATAGATGGTGGCGGCATGGCGTGTATTGCCGACTTTGGTTTATCTACACTGCTGACACGATTGAGAGGATCAACATTTGCCACAAATCACCATGCAAATAGTGCCTTGCGGTGGACCGCACCAGAATTATTCGACATTAGTGATCACGACATAAGTCCGACAACACAGAGCGATGTGTACTCTTTTGGATGCATCATGCTGCAGGTATATGATGCGGTCTTTGTTGATATGGTTACTTTGGAACTAACTGAGATGCAAAGATTTTGACAGGCAACATACCCTATCACTATCTTTCCAACGATCGACAGGTCATTCGTGCCATCGTGATGGGGGAGAAGCCTACACGACCCGATAGCGAAGTGATCGACGGCAATAAGTGGAGATTTATAGAACGGTGTTGGTTTCCTGTCACACCTGCAGAACCTCGTCCTCGTCCTTCTGGTGACCAGATCGTCGGGTTCACGCAGATGGCACTCGCAAACACCACGAAAGACTCGGCAGATGCTGATCCAGTACTGGATAAGGAGCAAGGCAATAGGGCATGATGTTTTTCGTGATCGATACACAGCAACTAACGGATAGATGATAGGTTGGTGCGAACGAGCGTTGATTATGCTGCCGTTTGGACAGTGGATGCGTGTCGCAAATCATAATGAACAGTGGATGAGATGTCGATCTCCTTTTTGTTATACGTGCGTCGATCGGGACCTTTCAAGGCTTTTGTGGTGGATGGGAATTGGGTTCAACCAGTGGGTTAAATTTAGATGTCCAGGAAGTTGAGGTTGAGGTTCTAATATGGCTTTTTTCAGTGTCTTCCTTTTTTGTCTGCTTTGGTTCACTTTTGTTATTTGCGTTGGCTGTCCAGAAGCGCCCTTCGGTGCTCTATCAGACGTGTATTATCATGCTTTCACTCGAAGCTCGGAATAACTCATATACTGAGCATGTGACCCTCTGTGGCGGACCTTGCCTAGTGGAACATCAACGGGAAACTTGAAAGTAGGACCTGGAGCCTCATACAGCCAGTAATTCGAAGAGTTTGCAGTAGACTCACGTCCATTTAGACCATTCTCGTTACAGGATGAGCATGGATCTAGCAGTGACTCGGGACTATTGACCTGGCTAAGCGCTTTACCGCTGAAATGGTTCATGTGCATTAGGACTTGTGTACAAGGATTAGGATCACGCATCGCCGACGAGAAAAGAACCACCGTGACTGAGCACGCGTAGAGCCCTGGGTGACCCTCTGACCTTCGACCCCACCATTGTGGCAGAATTCTCCTTCGACAAGCGCTTCCAAGTCCTAGCGGACGGACCAACACCCTCCCAGGACCTTACATCCCACCTGAGAAGCCCATGACTGGGCAAGGACAACACATTGACGACATTGTGGCCTAAAACAATGGCTCCTGCCTTCACAACGGCGAACAAAACACGGCCTGTGGTTCAGACAGGATCACCCTCTAAACAGGGCAACACGGATGCCAGGCAACGAACAATCCAACCAAACTACTGAGATGACCGCAATCACGGTAGTCTTCCAACTTGTGGACCACACCACACCACTCACCATTATACCCGACTCCAGATACGCCATTGACAGGCTAACAAAACACCTAGGAGGCTGGGAAGACAAAGGCTGGACCGGCCCAAGTAATCACCGTGGTTCCGATCAGCTGCGTATCACCTTCGCAGAGGAGCATCCACAACTCAACAGTCCTCGTACGCGCCATTTTGACGGAAACTTGTATCAGACCATGCGCGAGTGCATACTGGAGGACCTATCAATCCCAATCCCACGTTC
The DNA here is from genome assembly GCA_038090495.1 of Heimioporus retisporus. Taxonomy (NCBI): domain Eukaryota; kingdom Fungi; phylum Basidiomycota; class Agaricomycetes; order Boletales; family Boletaceae; genus Heimioporus; species Heimioporus retisporus. The sequence goes on along the minus strand of JBBPMV010000920.1, from coordinate 7,228 downwards.
CGTCCACTTTTGAGTTTCCGGGAAGTCAAGGAAGAATCGAGTGACAGGTATAGAGGATGATGGCCGTCATCGACTTGGCTTGAAACATTCGCGAAAGGCATGGTCTCTCCCCCAAGGATCGTACTTCCTTTTCATCGCAGGACACGACCAATTCGGACCCGCTTCCACGCAGACACCACTCAAAGGACTCTTGGTGTTCCACCCTGAGGCATAGTACATCGCCGACGTGACTACTCTCCAGCGATACATCCTCTCCAAGCTCGACGTCCGCGACGTCGTCTTCACCTCGGACGGGTCCGAATCCGGAGTGCGCTACCGCGCCGTGGCCGACTGGTTCGTCCTTGGTCGCAAACTCCGCAAAGATCTCGGGCATGTCAGGAACTCGCTCCCGAGCGCCCCGAGCAACGCCGTCAAGACATATATCGACAGCGGAAAGCTTGCCGTCGACGGCATCACGCTCGTCGCGGGCGACCTGACAGTACAGCGCTGCCTCGGGCTCCCACCCGCCTCCGAGGACCAGCACGCGACGCAGATAGAGAATGACGTGGTCGTCTAGCTGGATGTGCAAGTGCATCCCGAGCCGATGGGCGAGTGGCTCACGCGGAAGGTGGTCAATCAGGTGCAAAAGTTGCGCAAAAGGGCCGGATTGCAAGCAACCGACGATGTGGCAGTGCTGAGGCGCGGAGATTTTGGATATGATTCGGGCGCATGCAGAAAATGTTGTATATCGAAAGGATGGTGAGAATGCCAGCAGATGTGCGGGAATGCAAGGGTGGGGAGGTGATCATGGAGAAGAAATAGGAGGTTGTGGATGTCATACCAATGTGGGGTGCAATTTGTGCTATACCTTGGCGAACCAGACAGACGAAGTGTGTGCAATAGAAAGTCTATAGATTGCCGATGCCATAGAAATACAGAGTCCAAACGCTTTTGGTGTGGTTACTTTTTCGTCGAACCGAACCCTCCAAAGCCCATAACTGATGCCATTTCAGTGTCGATACGGACGATTCTTGTGCTAACAACATTCGTGCTTGTTCCTTCTGCGCCCGTTTGACGATTTTTGTCCTCACGCCGGGCAGCTTCCTGGGCCTTCACCTCTGCTAACCGTTTGCCGAAGTCGAACGATTGTGTGTGGCCGGCGCTTCCTTGATCCTTTCTCGCAAGTATGCTATCCACGCGCGAGTCTGCGCGATCGTTGAGCGTTCTATCCGAGTTGTCTGTCCCAGCTTCCGGAGGTCTGCAGTGCGCACATGAGTATCAGGTACAAAGCATACCTGAAACGCGAAATGCATGCACGAGATCTGCCGCTGATGTGGTCCAAATACCCGGTGGTGTCCTTGTACGTCCGATTACACGTCTCGCAACAAAATCCCAGTTGGCCCGACCGAGGCTCTTGTCGAGCTCGAGCGACTGTCCGCGACGTTTCATGATCTCGGTCGATTTCGGGAGGTCCTCCTTGCGATCCTTTCTGGGTGCCTTGTCTGTCGCGCGCGGTAAGCGGGGAAATATTCATGTGAGTTTGGATTGGGTACGCACCCTGTTTCATGCGCTGTTCGTTTCTTGCATACATTCCCGCTCTTCCTCATCCCTTTTCTGGGAGCGCTCAGTGTATTCTTCCTTGTCTGCGTCGCCTGCTTGGTGCTGCGGGCCCTGGATTTATCTGCCATGATAGTGACTTCAATGGTTGTTTGACGAGACCATGGCCGTGTGTGATCTGGGTGCGAAGAGGGACGCTCCTCTCCGAGGATTGGAGCCGGACCGAGGCAAGCCTGTACAGTGAGGGTAAAGTAAGCGGGAAATGCGGTTTCGAGCCCGCGAAAGTTCGCGTTGGGGGGCTGCCGCTACCCTGACCACTCAGCCCTCTGAGACCGTTCGGAGTGCCAGCTTCCAATCTTAAGCCCTATCGAGGTAGTTGGCCAGTCCACGCAGTGGCTCGTAACGCGAGGGCGCAGCCCCGGATGGACCGGTTGCGATGCGGGTAACACAAGTGGGGAGGGAGACTTCCTGCTTGGCGGAGCCTAAATATCAGGTGGGCGCAAGGGCCAGGCACGGCTGGCATTTCCCACAGGCGATCGTTCTGGCACCTGGGATCGCTCCTCACCGTCCATATATTGGTCGATTCGATGAAGCGACACAGACTGTTCCTTTGATCATGTAAGCGATGGCTTACTATATATGAATCAATGATGCTTTCAATTAGTCACTACAATGAAGCGTTTTCTGATGTAGAATCGCGAAAGCCGCATTGTTGGCCATGAGGCAGCTAAACGCCTTGGAACTCTCTCGTATACAGTCCCCATCATACAATTTGGGGGTCTTGAATTTCAAGCACGTCTTTCACCATGTCCTCGAAGGTATGTCCCATCTTCCCAATTGTTACCACCCCTAACGTTCGTGACCCGTATTTCTTCTTGACAAAGCTGAGGCTCCTCCGCAAGGCGACAAGCACGACTGTGGATATACAGCAGCCCACGAAGCATGCCAATCCTCTTCTGGCTATTTCCCGCTCCACGAGGATATTCGGGGGTTCTGAGCCAAAAGGCGAACATGTTGCTGGTAATGATAATACCCAAGGTAATTTCTTCGTGCAGGACTCGCCCATGGTTTACCCAGGGCACCCAGCGTCTTCCACCTCGTCTCCCCGACGTACCTTCAACGTTGTCCTCTTCGGCGAGACAGGCGTTGGGAGAAGCTCAGTCATCAATCTTATTGCCCAGAAGGAGATCGCAGCGGTCTCGTCGGATGTCAACTGTTGCACCATGCAATACGAATGCTACGACATCCATTTCGATGACATGAATTTCGCCATATATGATACCTTTGGCCTCGAGGAGCCCCAGATAGGCGTCAACAGCTACCTGAAGATCGTTCAGCATGTTTATGGGCTCATCGACAAGCTTGACGCTGCTGGCGGTATCCACCTTTTGCTATTTTGCATGCGCGGAGGCAGAGTAACGGTGACAACGCAGAGCAACTATCTGTTGTTCCGTGAGTGCCTCTGCTACGGAGATGTGCCGACAGCGCTCGTTTTCACTGGTCTCGAGAGGGAAGTGGAAATGGAGGACTGGTGGAGGAGGAACGAGAAAGACATAGAGTACTATGGCATCAAGAGCGACGGTCATGCCTGCATCACAGCGGTTAGAGACAGCGAAGACGACCACAAGTTCTTGGCATCGCAAGTGAGGATACGCCAGCTGCTGAAGGAGTGCGCTAGCAAAGACGACCCCTTTTCTCCGAAGACGCACTTCTGGCTTGCAAGGTTTACGATGGGGATGAGGAGTTTCACCAAGGGGAAGAAGGCCCCGAAAACAAATCAAATTATGAAGGTATTGATGCAGCGGTGTAAAGTGGACAAGGAGACTGCAAGGAAAGTCGTCGCTATGATGGAGAATGGTGACTTGGAGACGAATAAGGGTGAGGACTTTCAGGAGAGAAGTGCAAATATACTCAATGACGAGTCCGTAGCAAACGGACGCGATAAGGAGGACTCGCGAGGTATGGATGGAGATGACGAGTCTGAGGATAGGAGAGAAGCAGTACCTGGAGAACCTCCGACAAAAGATCATTCACCTCCACAGGAGCATGAGGATCCGCAGGCGGGTGATGAAGAAGAACCCGCGAAAATATCGATCGACGAGTCCATATCGAACGGGTATGACCAGAACGACCAACAAGCAGGAATCAAGGGAGGGAAGCAAATAGAAACTGGGAGAGTCTCGACGAATGGCGACTCTCCACTTGACGAGTGCGGCACAGAAGCGGTCCGGCTGCAGCAGAGGCGGCGAGGGTCAAGGGAGAAGAACGACAGTGGCGAGACTGGTACCCCAACCAACCAAATTTGGATCAAGTCCCCTTCTGCCGATCTCACTGGTCGGGTTATGAAGTCAAGTCCCTACCCTTTCGCATCAGGTAGCTATGGTGACATTTACAGAGGAACTTACTACCCGGATGAAAAGCCAATTGATGTATGTTCTCGCTTGTACACTTGTATACTATTGATCGTAACTGAAAAGACGAGTAGGTTGCAATCAAGACCACCAGGTTGTATTTGCATCATGACCAAGAGCTGCCTAAGGACGTGACGAAGGTATCTCCTCCTGTTGGTTTGTGTGCCCAATACAGCTCAACTCAACTTCTACTCCCTATAGCGATTCCGCAGAGAAGTAGCTGTCTGGTGGGGGCTGAAACATCCGAATGTTTTACGCTTTCTCGGGACCATTATGGACCTCAGTACAAATCCCATCATACCTGCCATGGTGTGCCCATTAGCTAAGAATGGTCCATTGACGGCATATCTTGAGAAAAATGACTTAACATTCGCAAAGAGATTACTTCTGGTATGTCTTGATTAGCGTCCTTGGAAGCGCCAGTTGAAAAAGTAAATTACCAGATCGACAATGTTGCTCAAGGTTTACGGTATTGTGAGTTGTTCCATCGCACCATTGATTATAATAGCATGACAGGTGGAAATGGTTTGGCAGTACATTCTCATCCTCATCAAATAGTCCACGGCGATCTGTCCGGTGTAAGTTTCTTTGCTTCTCTCCCATTTATTACTCATACGCTAGAATGAGTAGTCGAATGTTCTCATAGATGGCGAAGGCACGGCGTGTATTGCCGACTTTGGTTTATCTACACTGTTGACGCGATTGGGAGGATCAACATTTGCCACAAGTCACCGCGCAAAGGGCACCCTGCGATGGGCCGCACCCGAATTATACGATACTAGCGTAGCCCCAACAACACAGAGCGATGTGTATTCTTTTGGGTGTATCACGCTGCAAGTAAGTGTCACGATTTTTACTGATACGATCACCTTTGGACTAACTGAGATGCAAAGATTTTGACAGGAAATATACCCTATCACTATCTTTCCAACGATCGACAGGTCATTCGCGCCATCGTGATGGGGGAGAAGCCTACACGACCCGATAGCGAAGTGATCGACGACAATAAGTGGGAATTTATAGAATGGTGCTGGTCTCCTGTCGCAGATGCGGAATCTTGTCCTCGTCCTTCTAGTGATCAAATTGTCGGGTTTACGCAGATGGCACTCGCAGAAACTACGAAAAACTCAGCAAATGCTGGTCCAGTACTGGATAAGAAGGAGCAAGGAAATAAGGCACGATGTTTTCGTGATCGATACATAGCAACTAACGGATAGATGGTAGGTTGGGGCGAACGAATGTTGATCATGCTGCCGTTTGGACAGTGGATGAGATGTCGATCTCCTTATTAATTATACGCGCGTCGATCAGGACCTTTCAAGGCTTTTATGGTGGATGGGAATTGGGTCCAACCGGTGAGTTGGAATTCGATGTTGAGGAAGTTGAGGTTGATGTTCCGATACGGCCTTTTTCAGTGGGGGATCTTTTTTTTTTTTCATCTTCTTCGGTTCACTTTTTTTTGCTTGTGGTGGCTGTCCGGAAGCGCCCTTCGGTGTTCTATCAGACGTATATTATCGTGCTTTCACTCGAAGCTCGGAATGTCTCATATACTAAGCACGTGAACCTCTGTGGCGTACCTTGCCTAGTGGAACACCTACTTGAATGAACGGGGAACTTAAATGCAGGACCAGGGGCCTCAATTAGCCAGTAATTCAAAGAGTTTGCAGTAGACTCACGTCCATTCAGACCATTCTCACTGCAGGATGAGGCATGGATCTAGCAGCGAATCAGGACTGTTGACCCGGCGCTTTACCACTGACATGGTCCATGTGAGTTGGGACCTGTGCGCGAGAATTGGGATGGGACTGTGCCGGGTACCACATATGATAACAATTTGCCCTTGTCAATTTTGCCATACATAATCTAACGCTCCCAGGCTAATGATCGTGACGTATCCTGAGAACGGTACTGTTTCCTTGAAACGATGTGATTGTTATTGTGTCCATTGTCAATATTCCGACATGGCTTGTTCGCGTAGGCATGTACAGTTGAACAAGGCAGAGCTCGTGAGTCGCAAGCATCTAAGCATTAAGAGGTTACAGGCCACCTTGAACCGAAAAGGTTAGGGAACTGCACAGCCACACGTTGTATGTACAGGCTGGAGGCTCCACCGCAGTATTACTCGGTCGGTTCTAAATTTTCGGGTCTCTTCTCCACGCCAAATTCTCCTCCGTCCGTATGTTCTGAAGTTCGCAAATAATGGACCCCAAGAACGAAGTTCCATTTGCAGCGGCGTTTCCTCTCCCATTCCGCGTCGTGTTCCTCGTAGGCTTGGGCATATTAGGATGGGCAACGAATCTCCACGGTCTCAGGCTGCTCGGTATCGACGGACCTGCCGCGTTGGGGTTTCACGCTAGCGTCAACCAGTTCCCTCCTCGGTCCCCTTCACCCAATGGGCACCTCCCCGCTCGTCCCGTCCACGTGCCTCTGTACCGAATATTCACCGCATATGCAAGCTGGTGTTTCGTCTGCTGGCTTCTCTTTCGGGCAGCCGCGCATTCAGATGCTGGTCTTGCTGATTTGTTCAGATATATCCCCGCCGTTTGCATGCTCTCTGTGGTGGCAATACTCGTGTGCCCATTTGATGTCCTTTACAAACGCGAACGCGACTTATTCCTCGCGTTCGTGGATTTACTCTATTTCTGGTGCTTAGTTCTAATCGCCATGCTGTCCTCCAGTACTGCTCTGCGCTGTCTCTTTCCTACATCCAACGATTCAGTATATTTCTCGGATGTCGTATTTGCCGACGTTTTAACATCGTTTGCCAAAGTTCTCGGTGATCTATGGTTGTCGTTGTGCATGCTACTTCCGGGAGGCAGTCTATTGCAACTTCCGTCGCAAGATGGCTGGTACAGATGGATACTACCTAGCTTAATGAGGTGAGATCTATTCTAGTAGTTCCTTACCTCCCACTGACATATCGCAGTTTACCCTACCTCATTCGTTTTCGTCAATGTCTTATCGAGTACGTTTCTCCGACGAACACGAGCCGACGCCCACTGTGCAATGCAATCAAATATGCATCGTCATTTCCAGTCATATTCCTTTCTGCTGCGCAAAGAATCGTGATGTCAGACCTAGTTGAATCCCAGGGATTTTCCGTCACGAGGCGAGCATGGCATGGCGAACACCCACTTTTTCGTCTCTGGTATGCGAGTCTTTCTTCACGATCACGTTACACGTGGCTTAGAGCGCACCCGAATAGGTTAATATCCGTCGCTATTAATTCATTGTATTCGTTCTGGTGGGACTTGACCAACGACTGGGGTCTTGATCTTGTA
>JBBPMV010000919.1:0-10654 GCA_038090495.1 Heimioporus retisporus | reverse complement strand
CCTGAGGAAACGATGCCGAACCTCTTGGTTCGTTTGCGCAAGGGCGAAACGAGACTGCTTAACACGCAGCGTATGTGCGCATCGTGCACGTCTACCGCGCCGAGCGAACCAAACGGATGCATAAACATCGATTGCCCCTGGCTGTATGAACGCATCAAGGCGGACCAAAAGTGCGATTACCTGGAGGGACTACGAACACTCGTAGAAGACTTGGATGCTGGCGGATAGACGTGTCCATACCTGACGCGTTGCGATATCAACTTTTGGAAAGGCACGATGGTTATCGAATGAGAGATAATTTGACCATTGGTATGTTGACGCTGGATGATATTTTGACGGTGATCGTGCAGGTGATTGCTAACTGCTAGGTTGCAGGACCGTGGCTCACTTCCGAATGTTGCTGTATAAAATCTGAGACTTAGATGTGTATGATAGTGAAGTAACATCAATTCCAAAGAGAAGTTAACAAGATCGCCTTATCATAGCGCAAGATGTGCGAAGCCAACTCGTGCATTCCCATTGTCAAGTGTAGAATAAACGTTCTGGAGGAATACATCCCCGATTACCCATAGACATAGACCTGACGTACGAGGTTGCACAGACGGCCTGTCCGCGTCAATGTAAATTATACTTCCAGGTTTTAGATCCTATCCCACAATACCACAGACACAGTGTGACAAAAGAGACGACACTCCTCCGAGATCGAGAGATGCAGCAGGTATTGGGAATAGTGTGCCCCCAAACCAAGGGTGATGGTTGAGTATGAATTGCATGGAACTACGGTATCGCTATGAGGAGGTCCATTTTTATTAACCAGAAACCCTGGAAGCCCAATGCTAGTAGATCACCGCATACACATGTCACGAAGCCATATTACCTGCTGCATCACAGGGACATGGGTGAACTAGTTACTGTGCAGGGTTTATTCCACCGGGTTTGGTACGCCGGAGGATAGGACGTCACCACGCGAATGATCCGACCAACTGCCTACATGATTGTCAAAGATGGTCATATTAGCAGTTATACATAACTTACTTTGATATCCGGTGAGAAAAGGAAAACTAGAGTCTCGGTGAACAGATCACCGATGACTCTAGTCCCATCGGAATAGTCGAGATACCATACCATTTCTCGTCCAAGCGATACCTAGTTGAAGGACGTGTGAGGTTCAAGAAACGTGGGTGATGCGAGAACCATCGCACATATAAGCTGGCTCGAGGAAGTTGCCGATATCGAATTACATCGATATGGGTTCCCCTAAGATTAAAGCATTTTCCTGGAAGCAGTATCGAAACGACCGCCAGGAATGTCAGTGCAAGCTTTCATCAAGAGTGCAACACAAGTCTACCAGAAAATAATAGGTTGAAGGTGCCGGGCCGAACACCTGCTGCGCCAGGCATGGCTCGCGGGATGCTGCAAGGGGATGGCCTTCATACGCTTTTGAATCTTCTTCAAAGAAGGTTTAGAGAAGCGTTGCATCCTCGCACTGTATTCTGTTGGTGATTCTCGAAGCCACGAAGAATCTTACTAAATCGATATCTGAACCTGACCGGAAGCAGTTAGATATCGTTGTGTCCGACCTACTTCTCAATCGACGCAGCATGAAAGATGAGTACATCGACATTCACGCTCTTGTCGGGATTCAAAAAGTCGTAGCGTCTCGTTATGGGGGATGGTGGTGCCATTCCTTTGCCCAGAGTAGACTGATGTTGGGGCTAAGACAGTCAGCCCGGCGATGAGTGCAAGGGTGAACATAGACTGAAACGAGTGCATGAGTCACAAAGGCACGGTTGAAGGACATGCTCACTTTCAATCTCAGGGTCCACAACCGCAACTTGCGGTGTGTCAGCTAGATACCTGATCGCTGTAACAGGGAACTCCCGTCGGACCCAACCTCTTTGGAATATCTCTCATTCCTGCGTGATAGATCTCCGTGTAGTGGCGGGTCGGTTTCTGTCGAATGGACTTGGCATGCAAATAGAGTACTTGCATTACATAGGGATCATCTGCCTCCGGGGATAAATCCACCCTTTATTTCACCACAGATCTGCACGGCCAGGCCGAGAACCATATGCGTGCTTCGTGGATTGCTCGCTCGTCACGCCCACACGTCGCCAATACCGGGCAATTGAAAGGTAGCGCACGCACTGCATACGGTGCATGTCTTGGTACCAATCGGGGGATGTCCCGTAAATGATATGCAGTCTTGAGTCATGGTTCCACCGGAAAAATGTTCGTTCCCATAGGTATCTTCGGCACCCCTTTTGAGATAATAGTGATCGATACTGGTGTCTAAATAAGTCCCTTTCGGATAGATTCTGATAGCCAAGTGTTGACTCACGCGTTGGTACAGAAGTCGGCGATGCCGGAACCGTACGTTGACTCGACAAGAAATAGCAATCATTCAAATCGGCGTGATAAGTCACAAGAACGGTCATACACGCATGAAGCGGTGATTATCAGTGGCTCGATATTGAAGCCGGGGTCTAAGGGCGAGCTAAGTGCGCCAAGACAGGCTAGAGCCGCGGCCCATTTTGCTGATACAGTCGACTCCCTCATAACTGATACTGGTCGGCCAACCGTGATGCTCTGGGGTATTGGATTTGAGGGGATATCAGGTTTGCAAGAGGAGGAGTATAGAGGGTCCAACCTCTTGGGGTACTGCTGAAAATGTATCGGATTTGAGGTCCTCCAGTATTGGGTTCAAAGGGGTATCAGTTATGAGGGAGTCGACTGTAGCATCTGGCTAGTTTGGTAGTAAACGTCGTTGCCGTTTATTGGGCTGCGCGGATTCTCACGGTATAACTCCAAATTTGGACTTCGGTCTGGTCGCCAGACTAGCATCTGGCCGCTCGTCCCCAACCAAGCTGCAAGCATATCCATCTCCTTCGATCGGCCGTCATGCAAGAGGAACGTGGCGACTGGCGAGGCTCATACTCGAGTCTGATGGGTAGCGATGACCACCACATGAAACAGGGAGACACCAGATACGATGGAGTATACTCCACCTCTCTAGGGCCAGATAGTTTTTTACAGGACGGGGTCGTAAGTATTGTGATCTTCATTCAAGTGCATTGATCCCCGAATCATGCAGAGCAACAACTGTATTCACCCGGGTTCTTTGAGCAATGCATCGTATGGCCATAGTGCCCCGTTTGATGCTTCCCTGGGAAGCGTGTCAACCGACCAACAGCAGCAACCTGTTCAACCCCCTTACATCAATACGCCATTGAATCGCTACTCATACAGTGATTCAGACAGTCCCACAGCCCCGAGCATATCTTTCCCTCAAATGCTAACGACACCCTCCGGTGAAATGTTCCCCGTAAACCCCCCATTCATCCACACGTCTTCTCCCCAGTCGGCCTCCACAGAACAGCAAACACTGTTGTTGGTAGGTGTAAAAGATATTGCAACCCTTTCCCTGAATTCAGCGTTCTACAGGGTTCGAAAATGATGTCACCCTTTCCTTTACCGCCTATGTCACCTCACTCTCCAGTGCTTGGGGGGGATAATCCATCTGACTTCCCAAAACCCCTTTACTCGGACGTCCGATTATCTTGCAGAATCCGTAATTATTTTTGCCTGATTCTATAGACGAAAACTAACATTGGCATTTAGGACGAAGTGACGCAGGTCTCAATGTCTTATATCCCCGAGTGGAAGAGAGTAATGGAGATGTGTGGGACGAACGATTCCGTCCCTCAGGTTAAAGCGAATAAGAAACGTTACGTTCAGGACGTGGAGTTACGAGATACCATCTTTTTCCTGTCGGCCGATTCGACTGAATTGGGCATATCCCTCGATGATGCCCTCAAACAGAGATTGAGTCGCCTGAAAGGCAAAGATGATCGTATGTTCGTTGGCTGTGGACCCTCCGTATCAATACGTGTCCAGGAAAGTGGGCTTCCCCAGCGCCTTGTCAGCTCGCTGACGCGATCCTCCAGTGGCCTGGATATTCGTCGTGGTCAAGGCAAATCCCGACAAGGAATTCCAGGAGTCCCCAGGGTCGAATTACTAGAGCTAAGCTTGCAAATGATATCGCCACCTATATCCGACGTTTTATAGAAGTAGTTCAATCCGACAGTCGTCCATCCCATTTTTACTGAAGTTGGCTTTAGGAAATGCAAGACCAGCCTATGGATCCAGAGTCTGACAGGAAATGGAAAGTTGGACAACAACACATTAAAGTGGAGCATCTTATCCTGGTTTCTCTCCACCATGTGTCGAGGAGAAATTGGCAACCTCAACTTCGCATCCGCGATCCATTTCTCATGTTTCCTAACCAAACGGTCATTGATGGGGGCTCCCACATGTAAACGTAGTAGCAGTATGTAAGGACACGCAGCATCCCATTCGTTACGTGTGTATATGTCCTCGCCTAGACCCATGGGGGGAACAACACGGATGCACGATGGGCAACAGAGGTATACCACAGATAGTCGCTGCAAGCATCAGATGACGACCTATCACGAGCTGGTGGGTCCTAACCACTACCGCCGATAAAGGATCGTCATCAGCCCCACGCTGCTGTCGTACTGTATAAGGGTCCGTCAGATGTCAGCCGGGAAGAAGGCGGAAGATCGAAGGAGGGAAACACGCCAACAAAACGGACAGACAGACCTATAGTTCACGATGAGATGCCCGTCCGTAGCAAACGACTGGTCGAATAACATTCCTCCGTTGAGCAAGCGAAAATGCTCCGTATGAGCGATGCGCACGCACCTTGAACAAGTTGGATACCGTGTCGTCGGGTGCGGGCGAGAACGCCAAGTTGACGTACGTGAACTAGAGACGAACCGGGGGACCATTCAGAACCAGTACGTCCCCAGCGCGAACTCGGATGAGGACGCGCACCAAAGGTTCCCCGGCCTTCCATCCCAACTCCTTTCTCAGAAACTGGATCACCGCTTGAAAACGGTTGGTGGCGGTGATCTTGTAAAAGTTCCGCTTCATGATGGGGGCATTGCCGACGGCCTTGAAGCGCACGACCACTGGGATTCGAGTGTAACCACACGGCTCTGCCATCAGGAACGTGCGGCGCACCTTTGGAGGGATCCTTCTTCTTATATGTTTCCAAGGCTTGTATGGCCTGCATAAGGGACTCCCCGCCTTCGCCTGGGGTCCACGGAAGGCTAGCTTGGCGACCGAGGTCTTCTGGACTGGCTGGTGGTTCCGCCATCGATGTGCCCCAGTGGTGGTCACCGTAACCCTTCCAACCAGCGAGCGAGCCAATGTTCACTATAAAAGGAAACCCACAGCACTAAACAGCTCAGGACTTACAGGTATATAGAAACTTCTTCCGACACTTTATCCGTGGGTGGCACCGAGGATATGCCGCAGTGCAAAAACCTGGGATGGTGGGACCAAAGATGAGGACGGAACTAATGTCGGTAACGGCAAGGGCATCTTGCACGATCGGAAAGCCCGCCCGGAGGATGACCATTGCTGCCAGTCAGGAAACACATGGCAATTGATGTTAATGTACATACTATCATGCGACCACTGGCAATGAGGAGGTCCATTATTATTAGCTAGAAACCCTGAAAGCCCAATGTTAGTGAATCTTCCCATGCACATACCACGAAGCCGGATTACCTGCTGCATCACGGGGACACGGGTGTAGTTGCTGTACAGAGTTTACTCCGTCGGGTTTGGTACGCCGGAGGACAGGATGTCGCTACGCAGATGGTCCGATCAACTACCTACATGGTTATCAAAGATAGCCATATGAGCATGTAATACACAACTTACTTCGATACCTGGCGAGAAAAGAAAAACCAGAGTCTCGGTGAATAGATCACCGATGACTCTAGTTCTATCGGAATAGTCGAAATACCATACCATTTCTCGTCCAAGCTATACTCAGTTGAAGAACGTGTGGGATTCCAAGGAGGTGATGCGAGAACCATCGCCCACATAAGCTGGCTCGAAGAAGTCGCTGATATCGAATTATATCGATATGGGCTTCCCTAAGATTAAGACACTTGCCTAGAAGCAGTATCAAAAACGACCATCAGGAACATGAGCGTAAGCGTTCATCGAGAGTGCAATACAAGTCTACCGGAAAATAATGGATTGAAGGTGCCAGGCTGAATACTGTTAGCCTGTTGCGCCAGGCATGGCTCGCGGAATGCCGCAAGGGGATAGCTTTCATGCGCTTTTAGGCCTTCTTCACAGAAGATTTAGAGAAGCGCTGCATCCTCGTATTCTACTGGTGATTCTCGAAGCCACAAAGGTTCTTACCGAATCGATATTTGAATCTGGCCGGAATCTGTTAGATATCGTTGTCCGACGTACTTCTCAATCGAGGCAGCACGAAAGATGAATGCATCGACATTCACGCCCTTGTTGGTATTCAAAGAGTCATAGCATCTCGCCGTGGGGGACGGTGCGGCCATTTATTCGCCCAGGGTGGGCTGATGCTGCTACTAGGACGGTCGGCTCAAGGATGAGCGCGAGAGCGAACATTGATTGGAACGAGTACACGAGTCACAAAGGCACGATTGAAGGATATGCTTACTTTCAATCCCAGAGTCCACAGCTGTGATTAACCTGCGATGTACCAGCTGGATCCTGGATCGCCGTAGGAGGAAACGCCCATCAGATCCAATCTCTCTGGAGCATCTCCCATTCCTACAGGTGATAGATCTCCCTGTAATGGCGGGTCGGTTGTTATAGAGTGAATGGGATGCAAATAGAGTGCTTCAATGCATTACATAGCGATCATCTGCTTCCGGGGATAAATCTACCCTTGATTTCACCGCGGATCCGCACGGCCAGGCCGAGAACCGTATGGGTGCTTCATGGATTGCCCGCTCGCCACGCCTACACGTCGCCAATACCGGGAGCAATTGAAAGCTAGGGCGCGCACACACGGCACCAATCGGGAGATGTCGTGTGCTAAATGATGTGCAGAGTCTCGAACCATGGTTCCATTGGAAAAATGCTCGTTCCCATAAGTATCTTCCGTCCACCCCTTTCGAGATAATATGGTGATCGATACTGGTGTCTAAATAAATCCCTCCCGGGATAAATTTTGATAGCCACCTCGATGACTCACGGGTTGGTACCTAGAGGAGTCGGCATTGAGGCGATGCCGGAACCGTTGACTCGACGAGGAACAGCAATCATTCAGATCAGTGTGATCACAAGAACGATCATATACGCGCGAAGCTGTGGTTATTTAGCTCGATAAGTCGTCTAAGGGTGATGTAGTGTGCCAAGCTCGGCTAAAGCCGTGGCCCATTTTGTTGATCGGCGCACATCAAGTCACTTGATGTATCACCCGTCGAACGGAGCGGTAAGTGGTGAGAGAGGGTGATGTATCACGAATGAACGAGGACAGCTGATGTATCACCTGATGAGCGGACAGATGCGGCGGATGGCGAGCACAGGCAGTGATACATCACGACAGAGCAAGTGCTGGTCACGCGATATAGAGTCACCTAGTGGACAGACACACGGCTGCGGGTGGCGAGCACGGGTGATGCATCAGACAGACATTTTAAAACCGCTATCAAAATCACTGTACCGACTCCACAAGAATGATTGTATAACCACTTAGGCTCGGATCAACAAATTGACCGCATGCGAAAACGAGACGAGATTGCGAGAATCACCACAGCCTGAAGCAAACTTCTTGGATATATACCATCATGAATGCGTAGGGGTCATTCATCCACATTTCCTCTCCCCGGTCGGCCTCCACAGACAGCAAACACTGATGCTGGTGGGTGTGAAGATATCGTAATTCTTTCCCTGAATTCAGCGATCCATAGGACTCGAAAATGATGCGACCCTTGCCTGTACCCCCTGGACCCCCTTACTCTCCAGTGATTGGAGGGGATGATGCGTTTGACCTTTCAAAATCCCTTACTCACACATCTTATTCTCCGGTAGAATCTGTATTTTTTTTTTTTTGGCCTAATTCTATAGACGAAGACTAACATTGGTATTTAGGATGTGGTGACGACGATCCCGATGCCTCACATCCTTGAGTGGAAGAGAATAGCTGAGATATGTGGGACGAACGATTTCGTCCCTCAGGTTGTTTATCAGCCGTACACCGAAGCGGATAAGAAACGTTACGTTCGGGATGTGGAGTTACGAGATACCATCTTCTTCCAGTCGACAGACTCGGCCGAATTGGGCGTATCCCTCCATGATGCCTTCAAACAAAGATTGAGGCACCTGAAAGACAAAGACGATCGTATGTTCATTGGTTGTGGACCTTCCGTAACAATTCGTGTCCAAGCAAGTGAGCTTCCCTGGTACCTTGTCAGCTCACTGACACGATCCTCCAGTGGCCTGGATATCCGTCGTGGTCAAAACAAATCCCGACAAAGGACTTCAGGAATCCCAAGGGTCAAATTACCAGAGCTAAGCTTGCAAAAAGTATCGCCACGTGCATCCGACGTTTCATAGAAGTAGTTCAATCCGACGGTCGTTCATCCCATTTTTACTGAAGTTGCTTTTAGGAAATGCAAGACAAGCCTATGGAGGCTGAATCTGACAAGAGATGGAAAATTGGACAACGGCAAATCGGGGCGGAGCAACTCATCCTGGTTTCTCTCCACCATGTGTCAAAGGGAAGTTGGCAACCTCAATTTCGCATTCGCAGTCCCGTGTTTCCTCATCAAACCGCCGTTAATGTGTGCCCCACATGCAAACGTAGTTGTAGCACGTAAGGATACACAGCATGTCATTCATTACGTGTGTATGTCCTCATCTAGACCCATGGGGGAACAATACGGATGCGCGATGGGCAACAGAGATAGACCACAGATAGTCGCTGCAAGCAGATGACGACCTATCACGAGCCGGTGGGTCCTAACCACTACCGCCGATAAAGGATCGTCATCAGCCCCACGCTGCTGTCGTACTGTGCAAGGGTCCGTCAGATGTCAGCCGAGAAGAAAGAAGGCGGGAGAACGAAAGGAGGGAAACACGCCAACAAAACGGGCAGACAGACCTATAGTTCACGATGAGATGCCCGTCCGTAGCAAACGACTGATCGAATAACATTCCTCCGTTGAGCAAGCGAAAATGCTCCGTATGAGCGATGCGCACGCACCTTGAACAAGTTGGATACCGTGTCGTCGGGTGCGGGCGAGAACGCCAAGTTGATGTACGTGAACTAGAAACGAACCGGGGGACCACTCAGAATCAGGTACGTCGCCAACGCAAACTTGGATGAGGACGCGCACCAATGGTTCTCCGGCCTTCCATCCCAACTCCTTTCTCAGAAACTGGATCACCGCTTGAAAACGGTTGGTGGCAGTGATCTTGTAAAAGTTTTGCTTCATGATGGGGGCATTGCCGACGGCCTTGAAGCGCACGACCACTGGGAATTGAGTGTAACCATGTGGCTCTGCATCGGGAACGTGCGACGGACGCACCTTTGGAGGGATCCTTCTTTTTGTAGGTCTCCAAGGCTTGTATGGCCTGCATAAGGGACTCTCCGCCTTCACCTGGGGTCCATGGAAGGCTAGCTTGGCGACCGAGGTCTTCTGGACTGGCTGGTGGTTGTGCCATCGATGTGCCTCAGTGGTGGTCACCGTAACCCTTCTGACTAGCGAGCGGGCTAATGTTGCTCGCCATAAAAGGAAAACCCCCTGACTCGGTTGAAGGGCAACAGTAAAAAGATATTGAGTGCACCGTATAGTCCCTGCGTCATTCTTTTCGCCCGCCACTACTCCCTCTCACGCGACGGACTTCATTCTGTTCCTCCCTTCGTCCGACGCTGCTTCGCTCGACTTCCATTGGCTCGAATTCCGCTGTTCGGTGCCCAACCCGCCCTCGCAGCACGCTCTCCGCGAGAGTTTCGGGTCTAGTTTCGGGCCGGAAACAGGCTGACCCCTTTTTCGCCCACCCATGCACAACACACTTCTATCTACCCGTTCCTAGCCTACCGGACTGCGTTGTATTCACTGTCATCCAGCCGCGGTAATTGAAAGGCATAGATACATTGGCCGTTGTAATCTTATGTAGCTTTACATGACCAATCGGGTGCACATCCCATGTGCCTTGAGTTAAGGAGAATCCACCTTTTCGCGCGGAGGCATGACGTACGCCCCCGACCCTGGAGAATATGCATCCTTTAGGCAAGAATGAGCTTCCAGGACACTCTAACAACATAACGCCACAAGAAAGGACGCTTGCCTTGATCATGCCCCTGAAGATCATCGCCAGAGCTGTCCTGCTCTCCCACAGCGGATACAGCACGACCGCAAAAGCCGAACAGAACGTCCACAAAATACCAATCACAACCCAAACGGAGAAACCGGCGACGCTGTACACGGTGGACGCCCCAAATAGAGGAAGGGGTATGATGATCATGAACACCAACGTCTGCACATCTGTCAGGCACGCCATGCTATTCTCTTTCGGGGGAATCGCACCATGATCACGGACGACCACACAGCGAATCTAAATGCCTTCTTGAGCCCTACTGGGTCAAGCTCATTGTCAGGTGCCAGTTCGTCTGTCTCGGACGTCACTGACACCGGTGCATCCTTCTTTTCGGATACCATGTCGTCAACATGGTGGACGGTAGTCCTTACGACCGGCGCATTAATCGCCCTGGTTCCCGCAAAGTCGTAATTATCTGGCCACTGCAAGCGATTAGAAAGGTAATCGGGGAAACCAAACG
>JBBPMV010000918.1:0-10654 GCA_038090495.1 Heimioporus retisporus | reverse complement strand
CAAACAACAAAAACCCACCCCCCCACCACCCGCCCACCAGAGAGCGGGGGACGGGGGGGGGGGGGGGGGGGGGGGGGGCGGGGGGAAATAAACACGATGTCGTTTGACTGGATGTCTCCTTCCATAATGGCCCTACCAAGGATCACAAAGGAGACCGCAAGATCGTATTAAGAGGGTGAATAGGGTCATCATAACCATGGCTAGGACGAGAGATGACAGAGGGTACGACGAGGCGAAGAACACAACGCTTGAGCCATAAGCTGGCATGCTGATGGCATAGGTCATGGAGAGTGTCTCTTGATAGAAGTGAGCTTGAGGCGTTGCATAGGGAACTCGGGAGGTACACTGCTGTCGTCGCTGCCTTCGTATGCTTGGGGTGTGTCTTCTTTGTCGCCGCCATCGTTTGAGTCTGCCCAGGCGGGTGACACGGCCAGAGGTAAAGACGAGTGCTGGATTGCGCGAGGGCTCCAAGAGGCGTACAACGAGGATGAATGGTTTGGGGTGGTGGTTGTAGATAGAAAACGAACAAACAAATCGGGACGTTGTCACTATCACAGGTCGCCGTCTGGTCTGTCTATGCATGGTCATCACATGATGCCGAGTTGCGAGTATTGCGCATCATCGGCGGGATGTATACCAGCGCAATAACAAATCACAGAATCGCTTTCCCCCATAGATGTATGTGCTGATTCTAAGTGGTACGGGTTTCTTGCCCACATCAAGACAAGGGCGCAAAGCGTACAGTGACAGAAACAACGGCAAACAGAATGTGGCGCTGGTGGTTCCTGACCAAGGACTGCAGGTTCGGGGACAGTTTACACCCTCAAAGGATCTTGTATACAATGTGTAGCATACCCGTGCCATGGTTGCGTTCACGGGCCCCCAAAATCCCATATTAGGACAGTGGTCACTCGATGTGGAAACATGAGGTGACCGCTATCTGGATGATGATGGTCGTGTCTTGTTCGGCGTGATGGGTACAGATAAGATGGAAGAAAGGTACTGGAGAGAGACGGTGGCATCGAGTGCGAGGATTCCGCCCGATAAATCGGTAGGGAGATGGAGAGGAGGGGTGGGGGTTAAATAGAGATCTGAATTGAGTAGGATGTCACATTTCAGTGGTGCTTGCAGAAAAAGAGGCTAACTTCGAGTCTTCGAGTATTTGTCATGCGCCTCCCAGCTGACGTACCCACCGCGAACGCCAAAAGGATGACCAGAACCCCTTTCAGTGTGTGCCACCAAGCGAGTGCACAGGTCCTCATGCATGTCGGTGTCATCCTGGCCAAGAATAGTGACGAGCCCTATGCTCTGGCCAAAAGTAACATGGTGACGCGAGTGACAAAGGTGGCAACAACAGTATGGCTGCAGTGTTGTAGAACTTGAAGCTCTAGGTCGCATGAGGCACGGGACAGGGCTGGGGTTCCAGGCCGTATGAGATTGTTGACCAAAAAAAGGTGCGGAACAAAAGGGTATGAGCAATGTTGGCTTGGTCACTCGCATGGAGCTCATCGAAAATCACCAGCAAATCAGGTTTCTAGGAACGGATGAGAAATGCGAGGGAGAAGGTGAAAAAAAATACACACGATGTCGTCTGACTGGACGCCTCCTTCTGTAATGGTCATATTAAGGATCGCGAGGGAGACCGCAAGATCGTCGTTAAGAGAGTGAACAAGGTCATCATAACCGTGTCCAGGATGAGGGATGACAGAAGATACGACGAGATGAAGAACTCGGTGCTTGGGCCACAAGCTTGTATAAATGGGCGTCAAGGCGGAGAGGAGTCTTCGAGGATGCACCAAGCATGCTGAGTGGGAACGTAAATGTGTCGAAGACGAAAGACGGCAGAGGATGCGACGAGATGAAGAACACGGCGCTTAGGCCATATCCTGGTACAAAAGGAACAATAGGACGGAGAGGGTGCATCAGGTATGCTGAATGAGAATGTAGTTGGGGCTGGGAGAATGAGCGAAGGCGGAAAGGAACATGAAGAGGACCTATCGAGCCAATGATGACGCTGTAGGTCATGGAGAGAAAATTCTTGATAGGGATGGGCTTGAGGCATTGCGTAGGGAGCTCGGGAGCCACACTGCCATCGTCGCTAACTTCGCATGTTTGGGGCACGTCTCCTCGGTCGTCATTACCATCCGGATCTACCAAGGGGGCGACATGGCCAGAGGTGGGGAAGGCGAGTCCTGGGTTGTGCGAGAGCTCCAGGAAGCGTACGAGCTGTTTGAAGCTGTGGTAGTAGATTGAAAAGTCTGTGAGCACACAAATCGGGTCATCGTCGCGGCTGTCGTTGTCATCGTCGGGTCTGTCTCCAACGGTCTGCGTGTCAGGGCCTCCTGGGAACCCGTGCTCAGGTGAGAGGTGGTACACGGACTATTCTGGGGGATCTTGCCTTGAGTAAGAGTATTCGTACGATTACCGATCTCTAAACGATTACATTAATTATGTGCATGACAACCATAAAACCACGTACACCGATGGTACTGCGTCGCAGCTTGCATTTACGGCAGATAGCATCACCGTGGTCCTCCTCGAACTGCTTTTCCTCCTCGTCCAACTGTTCATCACGTTCAAATCCCTCCTCTTCGTTTTCATCGCCGTCGCTGTCATTGGCCCTGGCTTTACCCCTGACATTGACAATTGGCATCCTTGGTTCCCATTCTTCACCAACACCAAAAGGTTCGACTGCAACGACCCCAGAGACGCAGTCATCTACAGATTGGACGATTAGCATACGATGCCGACCCGCGAGTATTACGCACGGGATATATACCAGCGCAATAGCAATTACAGAATCGTCTGCCCCCACGTATGTCTTTCAGTGGAAATTCGAGTGCATCCGCCCAACACTGAGCATCCCCAATGAACCAAAGCTGTGGCCGGTAGAGGTCCGGATCGAAACGAGCGTGCACGACGGCTGGAAACAGCGGCAAGCAAAACGTGGCATCGGTGGTCCGACCAAGGTCTTCAGGTTCGGGGACGGTGTCACGCTTTGAGAGATCCCGTACACGTTGTGTAGCGTACCCGTACCATGGTTGCGTTTGCAAGTCCCTAAAATCACGCATGAGACGATAGTCATATCCACGCGGAACCATGAGATGACCGCTGTCTAGGTGACGAGGGTCGTGGCTTGTTTGGCACGGTGGGTGCAGAGGATAGAGATGTACTGGAGAGAGTAGGTGGCATCGAGTGTGAGAACTTCGCCTAAGAAACTAGTGGGGAGATGGGGGGGGGGGGGGGGGGGGGGTTCAGCAGTGATCTGGGTCGAATGGGACCGCATTTCAGTGGTGCTGGTAGAAAAAGAGAAGATTGGCTTCGAGTCTTCGACGTACCTTTGTGCCCTCTCAGCTGACGTACCCACCACAGACGCCAAAAGGATGTCCTGAAGCTCTTCCAGTGCGTGTGCCACCGAGCAAGGACAATCCACTGCAAATGGTACCTATGTAAGTTCAAATCAGCGCCTTCGCCAACTCGGATAAACACCCCGGGTCACTGTCGTTAATGTTCTGCATAAACATGGCGTGGTAAAGGGGAAAGGAGGGGCAGGATACGTATTATGTAAACTTATCGTGTTTCGAGTTCAACACCATCGGCATGAAAATGAGTCGTGTATACGATGAGGTTCTGCGGAAACCGGGAACTTCACCCCGGTCATATGTGAACCTCCTATGGATGTGGCCTTTCATTCCAGTACGTTAATTCCCCAGGTGCCCTTCCCGAAGAACTCACAATGACAATGACATCCTTAGTCTACGACAGCCTGTCTGGAGCGCACCGCCAGGTTCCGTGGAAAAGGCAGCTTCACCCTGGTTATATGCGGACCTCCTCATAAGGACACGACCCTGCATCCCTAGTACGTTTATTCCCCAGGTGTTCTGGTTGAAAAACTCCCGATGGCAACGTCTTCCTTAGTTAACGACGACAACCTGTCTGGAGTCGCACTCTGAAGTTTCGTGGAAATCGGGAGTTTCACCCCGGTTATATATGGACCTCTGGAGACAGGCCATGTGGGTGGTCGTCCATTCCGTGAACATAGCCGCATCCACAATTCTCACACCGTTAGAAGGCTTTGGTCATGGCGTTATTCTACAAATCAGCGCGGTAACTAACTTATTAACTTCTTCGATAATGTGACTCAGACGTGACTTTATCAAAAGGTCGAGCCCTCGCGTTGACACAGGGTTGCCTACTCGGACCATGAACACCCTCTCAACAACTCTGTACTCGGCTGGTGAATATTCTCCTCTTTCACGTTCGGCTATGCTGGAAAGTCCATAGTTCGAGACGGCTACAGTCAAACAGCTCTGGTCTATCACCTTTCTCATGGACATCAATGGCAGGGTTACCCATTACCTGGGATGCCTGCAACCACCCCAGTGCAACTAGTAGTTTTAGGGGGCCTCAAGGGTGCCTTAACTTCTGCTCCTTGTCCACATGCCAGCAAAGGAAAGTGCACCCAACAATTAATGCAAGTTATGCGACGTTCTCCCTGGATAGGTAATGAGATTGGTCGGCTCGCCTAAACTGCTCCGGATGGGAGACGGTGAGTAGCGCTTCCGTAAACTCTGTCAGCAAATTTCGAGTGTTGCCGAGTGCTGCACAATCCCCGTGCTAGCTAGACATTAGATCTCGAATATGCCAGCTCTGGGGCAGCCTCCTGACGAGAGCCTTCGCAGGCTCGAAACTGCACCTATTCTACCTGTACTGTACACAGCTTGCTTGCTGTGATCCGGCTGTACCTCGGAAAGGTGCGCCTGACGGACAGGTATGTGGAGCTGACAGCAGAGCAGGACTGCTTCACGCCTAGCCTCAGGCCCCTCAGCTTCAGTCGGTACCCAAACCATACTTGCAGGGTCTGCCAAAAAAATTTAATTAAATGATTTTTTCCACCGCATGATCTGAGCTGTGGCTGTACATGATCATGCGGCCACCAATCACCGTGCATCATGATCATCAGTCTTAAGTACACCACTGAATGCATACAATCTATTAATCGACAAACAAAATGCGCCAGGTATCATGTTCAGTATCAACGTTGATCTTCTCCGCAAGGTTGTTTGGAATACCAAGAACATCACCACCTGAGAGTGCATCAGTGAGACGTGTAATAAAACTAATTGGCCTAGGTCTGTGCCATGCAACGGTTCCACATGCAGGGCAATTTAACATCGCAAAAAAAAGACGGTTCAGGTCATGAAGTTTTGCGATTTCCGATACATCATAGGGTGGCTCTTTGAGATCGCTATCGAGGTTGCCACCACCAACCTTCTGGAGCGATTCATGTATTTGCTGATCAAACCAATTCCTCAAGCACCGTTCGCAGAACAAATGTAAACACTCCTGTAGTCTGGGTGGAATTGTGACCCAAATAAGAAAAGAGACAAGTTAGGAATTACATTATTGGCTCCTGGGCGACACGGTTACACTTCAGACAGCAGAAGGCATGATCACGCGCGGCAACAGCCTGCACAATAGTTAACTCATATATTTCACCTCATAGGATCCGACATACCACTTCGTGTTGTTTCTGCAAATCGCTCAATTCCACTTCCAATCTTGCATTTTCTTTCATCATCTGAGCAAGCCGAACTTCGGCATTGAGGACTTCCTTTATCTGGTTGTGAGGATACGGATGCAAGAGGTGTGTTATTTTCCTACCTTGCGGCGTTGAAGGTACTCGACCTCAGAACAAAGAGAGCGAAGACTGTCCAGGGTCCCTTCCTCAGCAACAACTGCAGGCGAAGTCTGGACGCCTACATCACCATGAGGCGTGGGGTGATTTTCCGACATCCGAGAGCTTAGGGACGGATGGTTGATGTCATGTCGGGAATGGTTAGCCACTCTCGCAAGGGCTGCGAGTCGAGCGGAATTGCGAGAACGTCGATGTGGCGGAGAGCTCGAGGCTGGTAAACTTTGAGCAGGCATCGGAGTAGTGGTGGAGTGGCAACAGTGATGGTTAGAGAGGAAACCAAAGGAGCCTTTAAATAGGACGAACAAAGGGACTCGAGGCCCATTCGCTCGTGTGAGCAACCAATCGAAGCTCCTGAAACGATGAAAGATCGGACATTTAGTGTAAAGAGCACGATCGCGCACCCCGTATCAGCAAGAGTGGCACACAGCTCGACTCAGTGTGGACTTGGTGAGAAGGTAGGACAACATCCGAATATTGTATAGGTGGACCAGAGCGAGTACTAGTGGATACTGTAAAGTCAGCCTAGTTGAATTCATCATCGTACGTCGTAGCTGCAGTCACTTCCAAAACAGACGGAGCGTGTGAAATTTCAGCTTCAACAATCATACGGGAAATGGCCTCTTGCGCCAGTGGAGTGTGTAGTAATAGTGAGGTAGTTTAAAGGGCTAAATCGCAAAGAACATGAGGAATGGAAAGTCGGACGCTACACTTTCCGGCGCCCCGTCCACCAAGGTGATTTCACCAAATTTTTCGACCAGTTCACTGATTAGCTCAGCGATCATGTGCGCCGCAACTGGACCATCTATAATGGTAGCACGGCAAACTGGGCACATATACTCTGGACCTGGAAGTCCCACGGCGGATATATGCCATAGATAACGTTGAATGTGGAAGACCGTCGATTCTTCGGGCGTTGGACGGGTCGCACCTGCTTGTTCGACATAGTCACAAACGGCATTTGTCAATAAGTCCAAGATGCAGCTGCCACAATATATGTGACCGCAGTTCGGCAACCTGGACACATGATTAGATCCAGAGACGTACTATAACACATATGTGGATATTTCATACGTGAAAGGGCAATGAAGAATGCTCAAACAGATTCCACAGGTTAGATGAGTTTTTAACACCTTGATGACCTGCGTGCGATCAGGGAAATTAGCGAGAATATGTGTAAAACCATGTGAAAGGAGTATACCTCTTTCATGGCCTCATCTGAACATTCCCTTTTGGGAGCGTGTTCCGGGCCTTTGCGCAGTGCACCGTCTACATTCACCTGGGGGCCAACGGGATCGATCATCGGCAAGCCGTCAGACTCTTGTATCGTTATAGTGGAAGCATACTTACTGGGATAGTGTCAGGTTTAATGTCTGCAAAAGACCCGGCGGCTTGACCAAGTCCACTGTGATCAGTGTCTGTGGAGGGGGGGCTTGACGCACGGGTATAGCACGAGAAGAGCTTCCAAATATGGATCCAGTGATGGGGATCCGAGTCATGATTCATGTTGTGGTGGAGGGAACGGGAGAGAAATGAAGAGGATCAGAGAAGCCTTTATATAATTAACATCTTTGGGTCGAACAAAGGAAATCACTTCATATGCTTTTGCTTGCGAGAGGGCTCCTGAAAATATTACTACTACGAAGATTGGATCATAAGGCCATGAACACGCACTCTGGGTCGACAGGATAGCACACGGGCACACTTCTGACATACCACGCTTTCCAGGAGGTAGACCTAATGGCAACATCACGGTCAGTACTTGACGGTACGCTCACCTTTAAATTTAAGTCTCAGTTCCTTTGTCGTAGTAGTATATTTAAAATACCGACTGCCGCTGAGATAGGCTGCACATCACCCACTCACAGGTTCTGCGGGACCAGCGTCACGGTGACCGGCCAACCGCTGAATATCAGGCTGCGCCTGCGCGGGTGGGTTGATCAGCGTCACAGTGCGTGTGTTGTACGATGTACACACATATATATAGTTATATTACCAGCGATCGTGGAAGTTCAACAAGCACTCGGCGGAACTAGTCTGGTGATCAGCCCACTTTGAGGTAAGCCAGGGGCTGGTCAACAGGCTACGGTCATTGAACGTATCAACCGTTACATACAACCAAACATATATATCTACATCTAATGTATTAAGCACCGGCTCGGGCCTGATCGTCCCCCGCGTCATCGCGCCCATCGTGGAAGGTGGTGCGAGCTTGCAGCATGATCGACCTTTCCGATCACTTCATCGTGTCCGTCTATATGTGAGTGCTGCGAATTTAATTGTTCTGAACCGAACGAGTTTTTCTTAGTAATGTGCCGTTTTTTTTATTGTTTCTGTCGTACTTCGCTGCGTTCCGCACCGAAACGGATCGCTTCTTGATTTCGTTTGTTCCATTGAAACGCCCACGCACCCGCTCTCTTGTACTGATATTTATACCTCGGTTTCTAATATATTAGGTGTAGTACCTGCGGAATCTGCAAGGTCTTTTTCCACAAGACAAACTTATAGGATTACCACGAGAGTGACAGCTTGCTTCGCGACACCATGAGATCCCGGGCCTGACTCGGCACCAACGTCTAGGGATTATACCAATATAACAACACAACCGGGCGAGTATGGAAGGGATTCGATTACACGGACATCTTCCCATCCACCCTTGCTGGCGTGCCCGAGAGACGTTCTGGATAACGAGCCTTGATCCTCGCAGCCAGGTCTTCCTCACATATCTGATCAGGTCCAAGCTGGTTTCCCAGGGTGAACCACCTTCGATGCATAAGTGGAAGAAGTATCCAACACAAAAGTACATACTCCGGTCTTGTATTGTTTTTTCGTCCAAAAATTTTAACCTTGCGTCCTCCAGGGCACATCTATTCAATGAAACCGTAGACTTCGTCTGGGGTTACGACTGGTCTCGCGCACCTCACTTACGATCACATCGGTGTCGACACCCCAATCGACGAGCATGTGCTCCTTTGCGTGGTTGAGCCAGCGACTAGTGCAACTAGCACGAATACCACGTTGTAGCTGCGTAGCTCCAACGCCCAAATGTGATGCTCGGCTCAAAAATAAGAATTACCTGATGGGTTTTCACCCAGATGACTTTGTCTACGCATGAATAACTCCAGACTTGGAGGCATTCGCAGCCCACCTCCATAGCACTCCCAGTGACCTAGATAAGAGACCCTCATCTTGTAGAGCAGGCATGGGCATACCGTGCATCTCATCATCGGTCATCGTTCCATATGGCAGCTTACATGCGTCATTATACAGTTCCGCTCAGGGTTATATTAGAAACTCACATTCATGTGAATGTCCCATGGGGGTCTGCCATGATGACGTGGAATTTTCCAAGAACCGAATAATTAAGCCTTCGAAGGTTACAGTTGGTCCACTTGGGAGGCAGCTATCGAAATGTACGGTGAAGGGTATGCAGACCATCTGGAACGGAGCGTCCATACCGTTTGCGTATCTTTACCGTCCGGTCCCATTCCATCTCCAGCTTGAAAGGATTGCGCAACCCTTCTCCTCCTCTGTCAGTGGTAGTCGCGATCTGGCTGTCTTTCTCGTCCCAGTCAATTTCAAAGTAGGTATCGGCATGGAACCTTTTCTTTTCTCCTGCCTCCCGCGCCAAGACCTGAAGGGAGAGACATCCGGGTCGCATTTCCAGAAGGGAAGGGGATTGAGGGTGACTGAGCATACGTGAGCCCAGAGTAACAAGTATTGAGGTAGGAGCAATGGCCAGGTGATGGATTCTGAGTGTGGGGTCGAATCAGAGGTTTGAAGTGCACACGATCACAAACGGGGAGGCAGGCTTGAACCCGGTATTTGAAGTGCTGGCGGCGAGCCATCCCCGCCACAAGCCGTGGCCAGCGGCAAGCTGACAGCGAAGCCACACGGCATGAACATAGCAGTGGCGGTCTCACGATCATGGATCCTCAGTTTTGAGCTCTTTTCGTTTCAGTCGTTAGGTAATCAAAGCTACAAAATCAGGAAAATGTTCGCGCGGTACCGGGGAGCTGGCCAAGCCCTCCTCCAAGGAGTCGGAGATATATAGTGTGCAGAGGGTAGTATACCAACCGTGTGGCAGTAAGGTTGATCATAACTGCAACAACTGAGCATGATAATTACAATATCCGTGTTCGACCATCCGTCCAGCCTTCTGATTAGACGCCCTCACCCATCTTGATACCACCACCCCTTTTCTCCGGAAGGCGAGAACGTTTCGAGTTAAGTTGACCAGGAATTGGCGTGGGAGCACGGTTACTAGCGGGAGTGAGGTGCAGCGGGGTGGAGTCGTAGGGGAGAGTCCAATCACAAATAAATTCCTTCGCAGAGGCGCGGGTCTGCAACAATGGTCGTGTTATGAGCTCGCCGGCCGCATTCAAAAGGTCTCCGGGAGACTCCATAACGACTGGAAATTGGAACGGGATGACAAAGTCGACCCACTCATTGCGGATGTTGTCTACGTTGAGTTTCGAGGGGTTCTTGGATGCTTGAGGGGCCTCTATTTGTTTCAAGAAGGCCCAGTATGCTTCGCCATCCGAGAAGCGAATAATGAATGATAAGTCGTCCTTTCCTTTCAGGACGATGAATGGATCCTGTGACAACACCATAACATGTCAGTATTCTTCAAACGTTGTATGAGATCAATCACCTTGCGATGTATCTCAGGAGACTCAACCCGAAGCGACTCGATAACACAGAACTCTGGATCCTTGTCCTTGGTCTTCAAGAAAACAAAGGCTGACAAAAGAGTACGTTGAATATTAAGAAACCAAGAAAGAGAGGCACGACTCACGCACACCAGGCTCATCGCTGGCGATCACCAACATCATCAGCAAATTACCATGTACTGTACAGAGCTGTACAAAACATCCAAGTTCACAGGGCTGACAACTTGGTCCCCTTTAGACAGATCAGCACAGACACCATATCTGCTGACCACTTCTGTGCAATGCA
>JBBPMV010000917.1:0-10663 GCA_038090495.1 Heimioporus retisporus | reverse complement strand
ACGCATGGACCCAACGAAGCTCTCTGCTATCGCAGACTGGAAGGCCCCTACCTCGGTCAAAGGGATCCGATCTTTCCTTGGTTTTGCCAACTTCTATCGCAAATTCATCCCGGGCTTCTCCAATCTTGTCGCTCCGCTCACTCTCCTTACCCGCAAGGACGAACCTTGGCTTTGGACTCCTCTCCAACAACGAGCTTTCGACTCCCTGAAAGCTCGTTTCTCTTCCTCTCCGGTTCTCGCCTTTCCTGATATCTCCCAGCCCTTCACCATCATGTTGGACGCCTCTCTCTTAGCTGCTGGTGCCGTCCTCCTCCAAAATGACATCAACGGAGACCCTCACCCCTGCGCCTACTTCTCCCAGACATTCTCCCCGGCGGAGCGAAACTACGATATCTATGACCGAGAGCTCTTCGCTGTCATCTTGGCTCTTCAGGAATGGAGACAATATCTTCAAGGCACCTCTCATCCCGTTACCGTCATCACCGACCACAAAAACCTTTCTTACCTCAAGGACCTTCGCAAACTCTCTCGTCGGCAAGCTCGCTGGTCTCTTCTTCTCCAGGACTTCGACATTGTCTGGCAGGTCACTCCGGGTTCCTGCATGGCCCCGGCAGATGCTTTATCTTGCAACGTCGATGTGGACACCTCTTTGGACAATGTCTCCTCTATCCTTCCCAACCCGGTCATCATCTCTGCCCTCGACCTTGCCCTTGCGGATACCATTCGCCGCTCCTCCTCCTCTGACCCCCTCATCGTCCGCGCACTCCAATCCCTGCAGGACAACTCCTCTCTCTTCCCCCGTTCTTCCCCCACTGACTGGTCATTCGACAATGGCCACTTATACTTCCGCAATCAGCTCTACATTCCCCCCACCTTTCGATCCGCTCTGCTTCACTCCTTCCACACATCCCCCACCACTGGCCACATGGGTTTCTTCCGGACCAAGGCTCTCCTTGAACGCAACTTTTGGTGGCCAGGTTTATCCACCTTCGTTCGCAACTTTATCGCCGGCTGCGCTCTTTGCCAACAATCCAAGGTCAACATGCACCCCACCGCACCCCCCCTGTCCCCCATCCCCTCTTCCACCTCCCTTCTGTTTCGGCAACTTTCTATGGACCTTATCATGGACCTCCCTCTGTCCTCCGGCTTTGACTCTTTACTGGTCGTGGTCGACCACGGCCTTACGAAGGGGGTAATTCTCATGCCTTGCCTGAAAACCATCGACGCAGCGGGAGTAGCCCTCCTTTTCTTTAACAACGTCTTCAAACGATTCGGCCTACACGACTCCATCATCTCTGATCGCGGCCCTCAATTCGCATCCGCCTTCGCTTGAGAGTTAGCCCGCCTCCTTCACTACGACGTTCGCCTGTCCACCGCATATCACCCGCAAACTGACGGACAAACGGAACGCACAAATCAGGAAATTGAAATCTACCTTCATCTGTTCTGTGGCAATCAACCCCACTCCTGGTCCTCATTCGTCTCCTCCGCCGAATTCCATCACAACTCATCCCCCCACTCCTCCACAAAGACATCTCCCTTCTCTCTCATGCTTGGCTATGAACCTCGCGCGTACCCTCCCCTCGGAAAAACCTTCATTCCTGCTCTCTCCTCCCGTCTCACCACTCTGGAAGAATCCCGAAAGGAAGCCCTAGCTGCCCACGAGTCTGCCCGATGCCTCATGACTCAACATTGCACCCGGAAGTTCTCCCCATGGAAGGTCGGCGATAAGGTATGGTTAGAAGCCACCAACCTCCACATCCCCTACCCTTCCAGGAAACTTGCACCCAAACGATTGGGCCCCTTTGAGATCTCTCAGGTACTATCCCCCCTATCTTACCCCCTCCGTCTTCCCTCCACATGGAAAATCCACAATGTCTTCCATGCCACCCTTCTTTCCCCCTTTCGCTCCACCGAAGCACATGGTCCCTCATTTCTCACACCGCCTCCTGATGTCATCGACGGAGAAGAGGAATATGAAGTTGACGGCATCCTCTCACACAAGGGATCCCCTGGCCGATATCAGTACCTGACCGCATGGAAGGGATACTCCGCAGCAGAGAACACCTGGGAACCAGAGATTAATCTCCGTCACGCCAAGGACATTCTTTTTGATTATAAACGAACTCATTCTCTCCGATAGCATGGACCCAATCCCCATCGAACTTGCATACTCTCTATTATTCTCCCCCCGCGCTAAAGCTCGACGTTATTTCCTTCTTCGCCACCCCACTTTATCTTCTTCTCACTTCCTAGAACACGAATACTTTTGCCGCTTTTCCGATTGCCCCGTTCACATCAAAAACTACTAAAACAAAACCTCCTTGTTGTATGATCCTCGTCATTTTCTATTTCTCTCTCTTCATAAACCTTTTCATACTCCCTATTCTTCGCTTTCTTCGTTATGTCCGTCACTTCCTGTTCATCCTCTTCATCTCCACTCTCTGTTTCCTCTCCCTTACGCTCCAGACGAGTACAGCCTACTTTCTTACCCACCTCCGCCGTCTACACCCTCTACACCGCTATCCTCACCGATCCTACCCTCGTCCATGCCCTCGAGACTGATCCTCTCTACAAGGAAGACGAAATATCTCAGGAGCTCGTACGCCTTTTTCTTGATATCTCCAAAGTTCAATCATACCATTTCCAGGCTGCCCCTTCTGATCTTCCGGCGGCCTTCAGACTCCCTCTTCGCCTTTTAATCAATCGTCTCCCTGACCGTATCCTCTCCATTCTTCACCTTCACGGTTTTCATGTCTTTGTTGAACGACTCGATCCCACCACCCTTTACCCTACCTTTCGTCGCATTTACCTTTCTCTTCCTCGAGATGCACAGGACAGATATCTCAATTCTATTACCTCCATTCCCACCGTAGCTTCCTCCACTTTCCTTTCCACTCCCTCTTCACCTCCTCTGCTGCCAATTGCCCCTCCCGATGCCTCTACTTCCCCCTCACTCGCCTCTCACCTCTCATCCGTCCGTTTAATCCCTCACGATCGTGTCAATGACCCTCCCTTCTGTTCCGACGGCTTCTTTGTCGATCAAAATGTCCTCTCCCTTAACCGGGAACACGTCCAATTCTTCCAAAACCCTGCTGGCAAACGTATCCTCTCTTCTGCGGTTCAAACTCTCACCTCCCCTATCACTCGTCCTCCGGCGACCGCCTCTACCACGTGCTTTCACTGCCATCGCTCTGGACATTATTGAGAGAATTGTTCTGAATACCGTTGCCCTTCTTGCCATGCTTACGCCCCCGGACATCCATCCCAGATTTGCTTCACAATCCAGTGCACTGCTTGCTCTCGTTGGGGTCATACGGACCGTTTCTGTCCTACTCGCACTTGTGCTCGTTGCGATGAGGCTGGACATATCTTCTCGGATTGTCCTTTCGAAAACCTTTCTCCTTCTCAAGCATTCGCGGCATCCTTTCCTCCCCCTCCTTTGATGGACTAGGCTTGATCTTGAGGTCAGGGACTTCAAGGCTCGGACGGGGGTAATGTTACAGTTATGCTCTCTATGCTCTCTTCATCCTCTTGTTTCCTTCTCCGCCTCCCTTTATTCCGACACTTTGTTTATCTTTCTTCTTCTCTGATGCTGCGCATCTTTTACTCATCGTTGTTGACTAAACATTCTTCATTTCCGATGCTACGCATCTTTTACTCATCTTCGTTTACTAAACGCTTACGCGTCCTTTTGTTCTTTATCATTCCATGACATTCTACGCTTACGCGTCGCTGGGTATATAGTCCATTCGTTTACAACAATGTACTCTATTCTTGATCTGCGCAATCTAGCGTACTCTTGAGTCACTCTCAGTCCCTCAGTCCCTCAGTCCTCCTCCTGGAGTAGTCCCTCGCTGGAACCTTAGCCCCTAGCCCTCCTCTTGGAGTAGTCCTTCGTCCCTTCGTCCCTTCGAGCTGAGTTGTACCTCTTCGTGAGTGTCCTGCTCGTAGGTTTCCCTCTGACATAGTCTTGGTCTACTCGAGGTACGCCCTGCGTAACAGCTGGTTGGCACAAGAGTCATGGGCATACCATCAACGGCACGAATCACTGGAATCTGTACACTAGGTACCTTGTGAAGCACGAAGAAGAAGAACAATGAAGGATGGGATTACCTGCTGATACACTGAGTACATGGTTGGTGATCCAGTAAGCGTTGGCTGGCACTGATGACATATCTAGTTACACCCCAAGTCCATGGCCAGCTCTACACGAAATTCAAGGAGGACAACGTGGAATGGCAGGATATACTTGTGCTACATGACTTGATTGAGCTTTCTGATGGTTCCCCACAGATTCTCGCCCAGCATAACCACTCATTCAACAAAATCTGCAAGCAGATTTCAAGCATGGTGAGGTTGTTTGATACCACCTCAGACATAAAGCTAACTAATCAAATCAGCTGGATGCCACTGCCACTAAATATGGCTTCAAATCTGCCCTCGTCATGTGTGGCAACACCGTTAACCAGGATGCATCACTAGGTTATGCACACACAACACCAGGGGTGACAGACTTTTTCGAGACCTGATGTCGGGCTGACAATGATGCAATAGTGGGGCATCTCAAGGCCCATGTGTAGTGCATATATTCATGCTGTATAACAGGTTTGACTGATGACAATACAACAATCATGTATCACTGGACATAGTGGATGAAGCATTCTCGGACATCAATGGGTCAGGCTCAGGTGCTACCACAGATGCTCAGGCATCATTGATTCAATCAGAGAAGGTTCACATGGCCCTTGGCACCTCTCATGTTCAACCAGATGCCAGAGTCACTGAGATGGATTTAGTAGCTGCAGACAGCAACATGCTTGCCTACATCAAGAGCTCGATTATGTCCCTTATCGGTGAGTCTGCCTTTTTTTTTTCTACCTCACCACTCATAAATTTGGTAGTTTCTGCAGGTGGAGATATATCCAAGTTCAAGCCAGGGAATTTCCATTGGACATCACTGATCATTATTCTGGCCAACCAGGGGCTAGTGATGCATGGTTGGCTGGCATCAGTGTCCATGCCTGGTGAATGCGTGGCTAACAAATCAAAGGGAATCACAGTGCTCAAAAAGGCTGAGCAACGTATGCTATGCAATGCATTTGAGCAAAAAGAGATCACCATCGTCAAAGTTCCAAGCATGGTTGAATGAAGTAAGTCATTTGTTGTTAGTGAGGCCTATATTCTGATCTAGTGCCCTTTTAAGGGCTCTTACTGGTGGTGAAGCACCCATCATCATAGGTGCACCACCACCTGCAGACAGTGGCTTTGTGCAGGTGCGATGGATCTTTATCAACTCTACCATTGATTATGAAGGCCTGGAATGCCTCCCTCCTAGTAAGGCAGCGACCAGAATAAAATGAAAGCTCAAGGTGACTGCCACCACTGAAGACCCTATCTTGATCAGCAGCGGAGATGACATGTTGCCCATTGTCAAGAAGGGATCATGACCTACGTCAGAGGATCCTGTCGTAATCAGCAGTGATGACTCACCGATTATCATCAAGAAAAATCCATGCACCAAAACACAGAAAAGACCTGTGAAATATATCATCATCGATGAGACCTCCAATGATGAATCGTCAGTGATTGAGGTTGGGGAAGACTATCAAGACCCTGGTCCTTCTCAGAAGTGAAGGGCTTACAATTTGGATGCCATTCATCCAAGGAAGAAAATCATACTGAGTACCTCCAAAGGTGCATAGTTTCTCTTCGTTTGTGCCTAAAAAATGACACGCCCACAGCTTTGAACCTGTCCACCACTGGTGAGGACCTTTTCCAGAGCTCCACCAGGGGGGAAGGTACTCCTTTGCCTGCAAACCCTTCGTCTCATGTGCTGCAAGGTGCTTTGGATAGCCTCAAGCCACCCTTGCCATCTCCAAAAAGGAATGCACACCATACACCTTTGACTGCCTCTCCTCCACCCACGCCACTGTTCTTGCCTTTGCCCATGAGTGAGCGCACTCCCATGGCTGCCACCCCAATGGTTACATCCCCCAATGATGATGGAACCTCCATGCCTGCCAGCTCAGTGCTGGCAGCTTACATCTCATCTGCTCACCTCCAGCCAACCACCACCACCTCATCAGTTACATCCTCTGATAATGATGGAACCCCCACACCTGCAATCTCAGCACTGCCTTTCCATGTGCCGTCCACTCCTCAGCTGACCACCAGGCACAGTGCAAATGTGAGTGCTCTTGCATCTGGCACTGAATCCTCAACAGTCCATCTTCCCACTCTGCCCTCTAGTATTGCCATGCCCACAGGTGATGAAGCCTCCATAACCCTACCTCCTGTCACACCCTTCAGCCCATTTGTACCTCTTGGAAGGGAATCCATGGCATTTCAACCATCTGCACTCCCCGCTGCTCCCCCACCCATACCACCAAAACCCCCCACCATTTTCCAGGGATACAAGAATCCAGTGGAATGGTTAGATCTGTCTCGCCAACAGGTTGGAGGTGGGTATGCCTATCAGTCCCAACGTCCTTATTTTGGCTTGGTGCCACTGCCTCTATACCAAAATAATGTGTATCAAGACCCTTGAGGGATGTATGGCAGGTTCCACCCCCATGATCCAGTCCCTGGTGGGCATCCATATGCCAACTACATGAATGGTGCCTTGGCAGGTCACCTTCACCCTGGTCCGTTCCTCCCCCATCACAGTTCATCTATCACAGACCCTCATGCATCTGGCAAGCCTCAGGCTTCCGCTGAGCCAAAGATCTGAGGTGATA
This sequence comes from Heimioporus retisporus, assembly GCA_038090495.1. Lineage (NCBI taxonomy): Eukaryota > Fungi > Basidiomycota > Agaricomycetes > Boletales > Boletaceae > Heimioporus > Heimioporus retisporus. The sequence continues at coordinate 3,923 of JBBPMV010000917.1, read as the reverse complement.
TCGATTACATGGCCCCTCCTTTTATTTTTTTGAGTTACAAAACCTATCTAGTTGGGCACTCTATGTATGCTTGATAATAAATGAGATTGGTTCATTGCGAGGTTCAACAAACTGCACCAATCACCAATAAGAGAACCCTGTGGTGCAGCACCATTACTGTCACACCGGCTGACATTCATTATGTTGCTCACAGCCATCTCAAGGCGTGTGATTGTGCCTGTCTTCCCCTCTTTGCAATATGTACATGATGAGAATACAAGTGATCTACAGAAGATGTACCATATTGAGAGATTCACACAATCGGACACTAACCACTCCATGGAGCATTCGAGAATCCGGGGTGGAAGGCAGAGGATGGTGCCTGAGAAGCTTGCGCACAGATCATTTCAATGACCAAGTATCGTATGTCAGAAAATTTTTCAGACCACCAAAGAATCTGAGGTGAAAGACAAAGGACATGCCTGAGAAGGCTATGCACGGATCATTCAAATATGACTAAGTACCACATGTCAGAAAAGTTTTCACAGGTGTGGCTCACGAGACATACTGGAGGTGGTGACATAACTGTGCAAGAGGGGTCAAAAGGGTAAATAAACAGTCCACATGATAAGTCATTGCAGGCCTGCAAGATTTGATGAGCATAGGTGAGAGGAGCCATGTTCATGACTGTGTGAGATGGGAGGTCAAAAGGGGAAATAGCCAAAAAAAAAAGCAGAGAAAACTGTGGAAAGAAATATGGAAAGAAGTGCTGGAGTGTCAGGTGCAAGGTCCATTCGTGTGTTGACCGAGGCTGGAGTGGGTGTGTGAGTGGTCTGTGCAAGGTCCATTTGTGTGTTGACCGAGGTTGGAGCAGGTGTGCAAGTGGTTCCATCAAGCTTTGCATGAGGCTCGTGGGTGCTGGGAGGGCATCCTGGCAGGGCTGGCATGGACTATGGAAGTCCCAGAAATGGGAGGGTAGTCTCAGTGATGTACTTTCGTGGAGGGAGTAAATAGTCTGTTGGACCGTGGGAACCTCACAGAAAGTGCTGCCAAGGGTGATCTGGTAGCGGGGGAGGGGCAGTGATTTGCGAAGGGAATGAACCTGTGATGTATGGTGATAATACCGATTCATGGAAGATGGGATGTATGCTTCACCATTTGGGATTGAGTTTGAGTTTGTATGCCACCAGTCTGACCTTTTCCAAGACCTTGAAGGGACTGTATCTCCTATCATCAAGCTTCTTCAACGGTTGTTTGGTTCAGATATTGGTTGCTTCGAGAAGCACCAAATCTCCCTTTTTGTACTCCGTGGGAACCAAAGCTCATCGATCATAGAACTTCTTCATGTCCACTGAAGCATGTTCTAACACCTGTTTCGCTTGTTCTCGTGCTCCCCTCATATTCTTCACAAACTTCTCAGCCAACTCATTACAGAGACTTCGTCGTCACGTTCCTCCAATGTTTGGTTGCTGGCCATAATTGAGCATGAAGGGTGAATACCCCATTGTGGTAATCTGCTGATTGTGTGCGAATTCTGCCAGTGCCAACCATTGAACCCAATCAGTTTGTCTATGATTGGTGTAGATCTGGAGGTATTGTTCAATGACCAAATTGTAATGTTCTGTCTGTCCATCGGTTTGTGGGTGAAAAGCGGTAGACAGATTTCCTTTGATGTCCAGAAGCACATATAGTTCAGTCATGAAAGAAGAGACAAATTGTGGTCCTCGATCTGAGATAACTTTGTCAGGAGTGCCATGTAATTTGAAAATGTGGTCGCAGAATATAGTGGCAACTCCCTTCACCGTTATTTCAGTTCGAGTGGGGAATATGTATATCATTTTTGAGAAGCAATCAACAACAGTGAGGATGGTGTTCTTTCCCTCTGATTCCAGTATGGGTCCTATCAGATCAACAGAGATGACTTCCCAGGGGCGATCAGGAATTTCATTTGGGTATAATGTGGTCTGATATTCCTGGTATGGGGTTTCACCTTCTGGCACTTGTCGCATCCTGTTATGTATCGTCAGACATCCGTGTTTATGGTGGGCCAATAGAAGTTCTCTTTGATAACCTCAAGAGTTCTTCTTCCTCCAGGATGTCTGGCCATTGCATGATCATGCTTCTCTTGAATGATCTGCTTGCAAAGTTCCTGTTTTTGAGGAACATACATCAAATCCTTCTATAGAATGAACCCATCTTTTCTGGTCCATTCGCTTCCTTCCTGGTGGAGTCCTTGTTGTACCACTGACTCTTGCAGGTGAAGGTGCTTTTGGATGGATTCTTCGATGGTTTCAACAGACTTGGAGCGCACAGCAGCTACAACAAAGTCTTTGAAGAGATGTTCCAGCAAGATGACTTGTGCTTTGTTATTGTCCACCCCCCTTTCAAGATCTGGTCTCCAGGACAGAGGATCCACCAGATTACTTTTGCCAGGTCGGTGTGATATGTGGAAGTGGTACTCTTGCAACAGTTGTTGCCAATGTGCTTGTCGTCTGCTAAGGTCCTGAGGCTTGGTCCAATAAATGAGATTCAAGTGGTCAGAGAGAATCTCAAACTCATGGTGAGCGCCTAGGAGGTAATGACACCATTCCTGTAAAGCAAAGATGATGGCTCCTAGTTCTAAGTCCATGGCATGATAGTTGCATTCCACATCGTTAAGGGACTTGGAAATGTAGGCGATAGGATGTCATAGATCATTTTGCTTCTGGGACAGGATTGCGCCATATCCCACATCAGAACTGTCGGTTTCAATCCGAAAGGGGTCAGTGTCTGTGGGCATTGCCAGAGCTGGCAACATTGTCAAGGTGAGTTTTAATTGATTGAAGGCTTCTTGGCATTTGTCAGACCAGATGAAATTGACCTTTTCGGAAGTGAGGGCATTAAGGGGGCATGCAATCTTTGCAAAGTCTTTGATGAATCTTCAATAGAAGTTGCAGAAGCCAAGGAAGGTGTGAAGTTCTTTGTGCTTCGTGGGTGTTGGCCAGTCTGTGACCCCCTGTACCTTGGTAGGATCCATCTTGATTTCCTTGTAAGAGATGATCAAACCGAGATATTTGGTTTCCATTTGTTCGAACTCACATTTTGTGTGCTTCAGATATAGATGGTTGTCATGAAGCACCTGTAAGACCTCATTGACTATTTTGTGATGTTCATCAATTGTCTCTGTGAAGATCATGATGTCATCCATATAGATGACAACCTTTCCCCAATTGATCAGATTGCAGAACAGGTGATTCATCATCATTTGGAAGGTTGCCAGTGAATTGGTCAACCCGAAGAACATCACCAGAGGTTCAAATAACCCTCTGTTTGTCCTGAATGCTGCCTTCCATTTGTCACCATCCTTCATCTGAATGTTGTTGTATCCCCATCAAATGTCAAGCTTAGTGTAGTACTTCACTTTCTCCAGTTTATTGATGAGTTTGGAGATTAACGGCAATGGGTATTGGTTTTTGATGGTGATTGCGTTAAGCTTCCGATAATCTTGGATGGGCAAAGGTGGCCATCTTTCTTTTTCACAAAAAAGAATGGGGATGCAAATGGAGATTTAGAAGGTCAAATTCTTCTTGACTTTAGATTCTCTTTGAGGAAGTCATCAAGCTCCTTTTGTTCTTCGACTGTTAGATTGTACATTTTACAGTCAACTTTGTGATCTCCGAGCATCAGTTTGATTGCATGGTCCCATGGTCTTCACAGTGGCAACTTGTCAAAGTTCTCCTTGGCGAAGATGTCTTTATATTCATGGTAGCATTTGGGAACCACATCTTCGAACGTTTGTCCCTGCTTCTTCTTGTTCATTTCGATCACTAGATCGGTACATCAGCAAAACATGATCTAGCTTGACAGTGCTGGACAGTGCTGGACAGTGCCATAGTGCTCATAGTGAGGGTCCATTTAAATAGTTCTATGATAGTACTATCCCAGCTTCTCATAGTGTTTTCATA
>JBBPMV010000916.1:0-10668 GCA_038090495.1 Heimioporus retisporus | reverse complement strand
GACACTTGCCAGCTAGGCACCGATGAGGTTCAAGGCGCCTGTGTCGAAAAGGCTGCGAAGCCCCCGCATCACAGGCGTCCACTCTGCATAATGACCTCCGCGGCACAAGCGTTGAACGAGGCTTTGTTGCGCCCGTAAGTTAGTCAAAAAGCTTCACGTTGGCCCGTCGACATCTATAGTCCCGTGCTACGAGTTTGCTTCCTGTCACTGGATTCGGCTTTGAAGGGACAGTCTTTCTGACCCATCTTGGCTCCCTTATCGTTCCAAAGCTTCCTGGATCGGAAATGCAACTTTGTGTCCGTTGGGTCATGGGATCGGACGTAATCACGAGCATATCTTTCTTTTTCTCTCCGCCTTATTTCATGACGGATACCGTTGCGTAGTGTCCCAGTCGTGGCCTCCGGGAACACGGTTAATTGGGAATATGTTCCTACTAGTGCATTTGATATTTGCTGCGGTTTATAAGTGGGATTTGCTAGGCTTGTTGATAATGATAGTGGCAGTAAAAGCTAATATTGGAGCATGTCTATAGGTAGTTGAAAGACTAATACAGGTGAGTATAGGAAGGTAAATGATAATACTGTACAGCTTACCTCCAGTCGACGCGGTAATGGAGGTAAACGTGGTAAACGAATGAATGTCGCAGGGTTTGCAAGTGTCCAAATATGGTAACGTAGTGAAAGTGTACGAAATGGGTGTAACAAAGTATCTAATAGGCCGGCGGAACAGAAGCAGCATTGACGGCGGTAGCAGTGATAGTGGCGGTTCTGGTGGAGATAGTGACAGCGGGAGTATCAGCGACGGCCCAAGCATATATTGAATATTGCTTCATTTCACTACACATCACCAGCAGCCTTTTGATTCTCTTAGAAATCTTACGCGAGACATTCTATAACCGATTGACCGAGCACCTCCTGCATACTACGGCCTGGCAACGCCTGCAGCGCTAAGAACAACGCTTCAACGTTCGATAACCGAATGACAGCAGACAAGTATCTTACCATCAGATAGATGCGCAAGAAATCCCCACATTCTTCGCACACTCCGCCTCCATTTCTGTAGGTCCAGGAATGGGCATCGCATTCATGGCTTTCGCGCAACACCTCCATCCGATGGTAGACTCGCTCCGCGTGGACCGCCGGTTGAGCGTCTGCTACACGATCGCCAAATTCATTCCGCACTCGTCTCTCCGCATCGTTCAACAGAAGTTGCTCATTCCATTGATCGCATCCACATGTCTTCCACCGCGCAGAGCACAGGTAGCAAAACTGGGCTGAGCATCGGCAAGTAATGTGATAACATCCTTGGGTGAGCTCGACAATAGCATGGCAGCCGGGACATGTTTGCCACTTGTTTGCTGCCGCCATCTCTCGCAGGTCGTCTGTTAATTGATGTTCGGCGCAATTTTCCCCAGGGTGTGCGTTGTCCTTGCATTGCGAGCAGGTGGTAGTGCTGCAGTTATCACAGGGGAGATTTCTCTTCACATTTCCGGGTTCCGCATCAAGGAACGCAGAGCAGCGTGGGTTAGAACAATATACCCGTAACCCCGCTGGTGTCGAGTATTCGCGACTCTTCTCCATAAATTGGCACCGCAGGGAAGTGGAGATGAACCTGAAAACGCCGCACGCCGCATTCAACGGAAGCGGTTGGTTGCAGCACCGCAAAGGGTAAAGCCGCTCGTCGCGCAATGAAGCCTCGACGAGATCCACGAGACAGCCTCTACAATAGTAATGAGGGCAGGGTGCTTTAAACGCGCGACTCGCAACGACGCCATCCCCGCATATGACACATTCCGAACCTTGTGCCATGGCCTCATTCCTAATCTGCTAAGTTAAAGTGCACATCCAAGAGGTGACTCTCACCTGGAGGATTGACTGGAACCGATATGAATGTTTTTCATGCCCGTTGCGATAGCACTGGCGTTCGCCTCTGTTATTTCATTGGCATGTCTCGGGTGTGTAGAAAGTGTTTCTCTGAAGAACGAATTAACGATTAGTAATTATGAAGCAAGGACCAATCAATGCCTATGACGGTGTCGAGCCGAGCTCCGTTCCATTATTTGTTGCGGTACGGTCTGTCCTGGTAAATCCCGTCCCCGCTGAAGGGAGACCGCGGCCTGATGGTCGTCGCACTCCGCTTGTTCCCGGACCGCGATTCTCATCAGTTGAGAGGAGTCAGTTTCGATGGCACGATCCATGCTCCGAGCGAATTGAGTATCGTGCAAGAGGTCGATGAACACATGCAACGATGCAGCTTGGGTGTCGAATGCGATTTCTTCATCGCTTTTAGGGGTGCGTTCGCATGCCTTTCCCTTCCGAGTGGCCTGAACAGCAGCTATGTCGTTGAGGACCAACTCCGCAATCAGGAGTTCTGATTCTGCGTCGGACTCAACGGCAGGGTTCCTGACCAAAGCCATGGAGGTGTTGGCGAGACAAGAGCCACCCTGGGTGCTCCTAAAGTTTTATAAGGACAAGGGACAGGGGTGAGAAGTTGAAACTGTACAAAGCCTCGAGATTTAGTAGCGACGATTTGGAGAGAAGTCAAGGTGCAGTCTAACTGCTTTCTCACCAATCTCGTCGACTTCAAGGAGGCCGACTACCAGCCATATGATAAGCAAGCCACTGAAGCCAAATGGTACTCTGAAGTACTGAATGAGATTAACCCAGCTTTTTACGGCACAGCCACCTTCTGCCTTTCCATTTGATGTCATTCAAGCCCGCCCTTGCTCGCGTTCAATGTCGCTCACTTGCGCCACGTTTTCTTCTTTTTTCTGAATGGCGCACGTATGCAACGACCACGCAAATTCCTCGTCCGCCTCCTCCCACAGAGGAACCCCCCACCGAGACCTTCTCAGCCCCATCGAAGCCTAAACTCTATTACGCCCGCCCACCTCCGCGCGACGACCTGCCCCAGATACAAGTACGTCTCGTGCTTGTAATACCAAACCTGATTAACGCGAGCCTCCCTTTCACAGCGACGATGGCCTTTCATGCTCGCCTTTGCCGCTCTTGGGGTGTCCGGATGGGCCGCGTTTCTCCTTGTAGCGATGAACCAAGAACGTCTGTCGAGCTCCGTCGTACGCCAGGTTTTGCAAACCGCACGGGAAGACAGTGCACTGCGGGCCGCCTTGGGTGACGCCATACGATTCGAGCCGACGTGGTATCTTAATGGAGACCCATGGATCAACGGTTCTGTTCGTGTCTTTCGCACTCTTCATATTTGACTTGCTGATCGGGTGCGTCCGGTAGGTTAATCTGCCGCAGGGCAACGTCGATGTGAGCTTTCGACTCAAGGGCCATCGAGGCAAGTATAGCTTTGTACCACCGCCAGGGCTCTACTAAGGTTTTTGTAGGCAGCGGAACCCTGTACTTTACAAGCATTCGCAAAGCAAAGGGAGAAGCGTTCATGCCTCGTACGTCTCACAACTGGTTCCACAAAGATGTTTTGAAAATTTGTATCCTTAGTGCGATTCAGAGTCATCTGTGATGATGGCAGAGTAATCAACATTCTTCCTCAGCACGCTGGGGTGCCTGAAGCACAGCCACACTAAGTTCTCTTCCATATAGCACACTCCGTGGGGTGTGCTATTATTCCGACTATTTCAGCGACGGAATAGCCACGCTCTTTCTCAAGGTTTCCCCCCCTCGCATACCAAGCATTGCCTCCGGGATGCTCCAATACATTACAGGTCTCACCAAGAGGTTGACTTGCTAGTAGTATCGTAATCTCTTATATTGTATCACTGGCCGTCCCCTATACAATTAGATTGCGAACTGGGCAAAGTCTACTTGTAAATGACCAACATCAAGTGTGGGCATACATGGTCTGCAAAGAATGATTTCTATTGCATGCAAGAATAAATACGGTAGTACAAGGTAAATCCAAAGGTGTGTACTAGCAGGTATATCCTGACCAACAAAACGAGCGTTGCAATAACGAGATCCACGGCGTGACGAGTCTGAAAGGTTTATGCTAGTGTTTCTTTCGTAGTCCCCGGTACAACTAAAATGTCTTCAGGAGACGTTCAATGACACGTGGTGGTCGTGCTATTGTAACATCGTGCGCAACGTTTACCCTGACGGATGCATTATGAATGCAAACGACGTCAAAATTGGGTCTTATCAGGATTTGCCAACAAAGACTGCTCCCCAATGGGGATTACAATCCCATTCTTCTTTGGCAGATTGAGGCGGCACGTTACCCCGGCAGAATTAGACAGCAATGCTACTGGCAGAGGGTGTCCCAATTGGGTGCGAAGGGCTTGATACAATGGTGATCCAGCTTTGCTCTTCACGCCCTTCATAGACAATGTTTTGCTTTCTTCAATCCGGACATCAGGAGGCCGGTGAGTGGGTAAGTATTTCTAAGTTGTGAATGGGACTCGGGAGGCCACCAGCTTTGTCGTGTACGCAAGATCAACACTTTTACGCAACTGAGCGACGCGTGAAGTCAGGAAAGTGAGTTCGCACTCGAAAAGTAAGCTGTTGCACTCACCTGGGAAGCTTTCAACCCGAAGCCCCAAGTCACGAGTGATTCGGATCTAGAGTGCTACGATTGTAAAGTTGGTCATTGGAAACTATTGAATATCCATGGAAGATCGGGGGATCTGGACGGTGTGGCACGCTTGTCGAGGGAATGTATATGGTTTGACCTACATTCAACTGAGGTTGTTGGAAACATTACACGCAAGAAGCGCAAGACACCGGCCTCCACTCAAACAAAAACAATGCTCATTCAGTTAGTCTACGCCCTGATGATACAAACATACCATTACACGAGGGTAAGCCACGTTCTTTGGACATCGTGCTGCCAGGCGAGGCGGCGAGGAGTGAATGTGAGGCCTGGGAAAGCGCGGGTAGCGCTCTCCGGCCCGGGACGGAACCCGACATGCCGTTCGCACGCGCAAGTGTGCGGCAGCTAGTCGGGCTTGTGCTTCGGAGGGGATCAGATCAGGCTCTGTTCGGCAGCCCAGGCTCGCGGTCCCTCAAAGGCTGTGGAGTCATGTGTTCCGGCTCAATGATACACGTATTGGGTACGTATGCGGCGGCTGGAACGGCATAGTGTTCCCTTTGGTGCCCATAAAAGGCCCCTGGACGCCGTCTTAACTTGCACATTATACGCCCATGAACAATCTTAACGTATTGACGATTGGCGGATCGAGAAACATTGGGTACTTTTCCTCCATAAGACTTCTAGGTATGTCCGATACTAGCTGGTTTACGAGGTGCTGATATTAGTGAACAGACTTAGGGGCAACAGTTACCTTTCTCTTGAGGAAGACCAGCGTGTTTGATAACGACGAAACGATCCAAAAGTACATTGGCGCTGGAAAAGCAAGGCTTCTGCAAGGCGATGCGCTCGTGAAAGAGGATGTGAGACGTGCATGGGCCGTTGCGATGGGAGAGAACGGTAAACCAGTCGACTTTCTTATCTTTACGGTTGGTAAGTCAGATGGTCGACCATCCTTTGGTCAATTTCATTCATAGATGTTGCTTGTCAGGCGGGACACCTCAATTCAAACTCACTAAAGGCTTCGTAACCTCACCTCCTAATCTCGTCACCCGATGCCTCCTCAGCTGTCTCGAAACCTTACCCACGCCGTACCCCAACATCATCACCATTTCGTCTGCTGCAGTCACTCGTGACGACCACCGGAAATTACCTTTCCTTCTCAAGCCATTTTATACTTACCTCCTCGCCGTTCCGCACGAGGACAAACGTGGTACCGAAGAGGTGCTGGCGTATTGCGCCGGGTGGGAGTGGAAAGCGGTTGATAGCGCGGGACCTGAAGTGCTTGACCCGAAATGGAAGTCGAGCCCGGATTTGCCTGCACCAGGAACGGTCAAGAACGTGGTGGTGGTGCGGCCGGCGTTGCTGACGGACGGTGCGTGTCGTGCGGATGGTGGAAGTTCAACCAGTGGGGATCCGTACACAGTCGAGGAAGAGGGTGTCAAGGGCCGATGGACGGTGTCAAGGAGGGATGTGGGGCACTTTGTGGTGGAAGGGTTAGTGAAGCGCTGGGATGAATGGAAGGGGAAGCGAGTTGGTATTGCCTACTAGCGTCCCGATACGGGCTTGGTTTCAAGGGTGTGCTCACAAAGGGAGGCTTGTAGTAAGATAATATTGGTACATACAACGGTAACTCGAATCTAATTCAAAGTCTTAGTAAATTGAATTATGTAATCCGTGCGGGTCGGGTGCCACCCAACCAGTTTAGTTATTTACACTTTTAATACGCTACCTGCTGCGAGTGGTACGACTCGACTGCTTGTCTTCGCTACGCAAGTACTACTTTATCATGTATTGTCGGGATGTGATACTAATGCGACAACCAGTGAGTGCGTTGTAATCAATATCTAGTATATCCCGCTACTAAGCATTCAATGGGGAAGTTGGTCATGCTGTGGCCTTGGAATGGGCCTAATGGATTTAACAGACGGGCGCATGATGGGCTTCTCGGGCACCAAGTGCAATTATTAATAATGGTTTTCCTTTTAAACGGAAGACTTGTGTCTTTCGTCTTCAAAGATGCAACCATCCACTATACAGCTCGCGGTTGCTCTCCCAGCTCTTATAATCGCGCTAGGCCCTGTGCGGCGCTTCATTCGAGCCAAACTAGAAAGGAAGGGATTACCTCTACCTCCCGGCCCAGCACAAATTCCATTTCTAGGCAATGTTCACAACATTGATCTTGAGGAGCCTTGGAAGACGTATACCGACTGGCATGCAAAATATGGTGAGCGTCTGGAGTTCCGAATTTCCTCGAGATGATCGGTACAATGATCTATGACAGGCGATATGGTGTACTTTCGACTTTTGGATCAGGACGTTGTAGTCCTTGGATCGCGGCAGATGTCCATTGACTTGCTCGAGAAGCGCTCTCAAATTTATTCTGACAGACCCTTCTTGGCCACCTACAAACCGTAAGCGTTGTGACAGCATTTTAATAGTACCGATTTAATAATGCCCTGCAGATTTGGGTGGGAATATACCTTCATTCTTACCCCCTACGGAGATAGTTGGCGGATTTGCAGGCGGATATTCCACCAGACCTTTCGCTCTGAGGCTGCCGTCAATTTTCGCCCCATGCAGCTGCATCGTGCTTGTCAGTTGGTGATAAACATTGCCAATGATCCCGATGGATTTCAAGAGCATTTTGCCACGTGAGCATCACATCTGTGTTATTTATGATGTCACCCTTAATATAGCCTTCCAGCTTTGCTGTTGCAGTAGCGTTATCGGCTGCTTATGACTATGAACCGAGCACCCAGCAGGATCCTACAGTTCAAATTATTGAGGCCTACATGGTAGCGGCAGGGATGGCTGCTACCCCAGAAAAATCCATCTTCCTCAAACTGTTTCCCTTCTGTAAGTAAATTTTCTGTGGATCGACCTCAGTCTTTGTTTTTTCAATTCATCAAAAGTATTGCACATCCCCGACTGGTGCCCGGGCTCTTCATTGAAGCGCGAAGCGAACAACGCTTCCGCATTAGCTATCAAAGCGACAGAAACACCTTACCAATATGCTGAGCAGAGAGCGGTAATCTTGCTTTACTTCATTCTATTATTTGGCCAAATTTGATGGGGTCCCAGAAACTCTCCCACGAGCATCCAACCTTCTCAATGGTTTCCGATAACCTCTCCCGGATACAGGAGCAAAATGAGTCTGACCGTCGCAAGTATGTTTCCGCTCTGAAAAATGCTGCCGTGAGCTCCATTATGGGTATGAAATCTTTGGACTTACTCATACCATAAATTATTAACTCGTGCTCAAATTTCGTGTAGCCTCTGAAGAGACTGTATGTAATACTACCACAAAATGTTGGACTAATTAACTTGATATCATTGGCAGACAAGCTCATCTATAATGGTCTTTACACTTGCCATGGTCCTCCATCCTCATGTGTGGAAACGTGCTCGGATGGAGATCGATGCGGCTGTGGGGAAAGATCGTCTCCCTGTTTATGACGATAGAGCAAATTTGCCGTATGTCGATGCGGTCATCCGTGAAACTCTGAGGTGGCACCCTGTGGCGCCTATGGGTAAGATTACCGGACCTGCAATTGTCATTGGGCATTAACGACTATTCAGGTGTTTGGCATGCAACATCGAGCAGTGATATGTACAATGGCTATTATATACCCAAGGGTACATTCCACTTTGTCTGAATGTATGCGTGCTCAAGTAGAACCGAAACAGGAGCAACTATTGTTGCAAATATTTGGTGTGCTCTTGTCAGCTTTTTTGACCTACTGTTGTTTCATAACACTCGGACTAGGGCCATGTCTCGTGACAAAAATCGATTCCCGGACCCAGAAGCCTTCATGCCTGAGAGGTTCCTCAATGTGGATGGCACACTAAATGATAATGAACCGGCCGATTTTGTATTTGGTTTTGGTCGAAGAATATGTCCTGGTATGCTCACCTGCCTTTGGCACATGCATGACAAATATTGATGCCAATATTCTTGTCGCTAGGAAGACACACGGCTGATGCATCTCTGTGGAGCGCGATCGTCACAATGCTGGCAACGCTCGACTTCTACCCTGCTAAGGATTCTGAGGGCAAAGATGTCTCCTTTGTACCAAAATGGCTGAACGGTATTGCTCAGTGAGTGTATCCGCTGATGATTTGGGGCTGGAATGATCAGACCCCTTGTTCAGTCGCCCAGCCAAATTCCCGTGCCAATTGTCTCTTCGTGCGCACTTGGACACGTCACTCCTTGAGAAAATGCTTGCCAATTGAGTGCTGCACTGACGTTTGTACCTTGTACTTGTCCACGAGGCTTCACATAGACAAATTGGCCAAATCCACGCGGAAAAGCATGTTGCTGGACGAGATCAGGGATTCTACAGCACATTAACACTCTCGTGATATGACAATACACCAAACCGTTTAACAACACTAGAACTACCTTACGATACACCGCATGTACTGTCCACCGTGGGGCAAGGTCCCGAGGGACAATAGACGAGAAAAAGAAAAAACCTGACCGTTTAAAATTCTGTGCTGTGCATTTGGGCTATGAAAGGGTGTATGTCATGAATACACAATCCGGCAGTGATTAATGGATACGTAGCCTTTGGTGATTTGGCTTTGGCTCGAAAGTTTGGTGATTCATCGTCATTCGTAGTTGGCCGATTGCCACCGTCCTCGGAAATGCCACTGGTAACTGGCGGTTCAGTCGCACAGCAACTCCGTGGAGGCGGTGTCTATCAATGCAAGCGAGAAGCATGTTTTGCATGGGGATACGCCGTGCATCGCAAAGCAGGGTGAAGTAAAGGCGATGTCATACGCGACGACGGACGAACACTAGAAAACAGACGGGTCCGAGTCATTTCTGATTAATGCAGCTGGTAATACTAATAACCTCCACTTTGTCCCTACCACTGAGTTGAAGTATGCGGTCTGAATTCTGCTGCCGGAGTTCGGAGGTTCAATACGAGTTGGCCAGCTGGCAATTGGTAGTTTGACTTTCCTTGTACCTGTTTTAATTTGCGGCCCGAGATGCAATTTTGTGAAACGTACTGTCGAGTTCTGCGAATTGCTGGACCAATCACCGAGCTTACCTCCAAACGCCGTCACGGACTTCTTCGTTTCTCGTACTAGTGCGTTCTCATGGATCCAGGATTAATGTCCCACGCTAAAACCTATTGGAGAAAGCTAATAAAAATTTGATAGACAAGGATCAATCTCGTAATGTATTCGCGCCAGTAATGCAGATGCTATGCTAAGAACTAACTACCAGTGTATACAGAGACTAAACGCAAACGATAGGTCAGTCAACCCACCGTTTCAGTCCTATCAGTGTCGGACACTGACAATAAGCTCCACTGGTGCCTGAAACACCCGTGCGTGTCGATGGGACTGAAACTCACCCTATTAGTGGCTCGGGAGCAGATCTGTGAGCGTTCCACTTGAATCGTTCCCAGAAATTTACTGGATATTCCACTGCTCGAAGGGTACCGAATGGACTCTCCGAGGAACCGAGATGCCATTGGAAACGCATGCGCAAACTTCTCCAGGGTCAAGATGTTTGGGCTACTGATAGGCGACTTGTCAGGCGTGGTTCGTGGCCTTCCGAAAAAAAAAGGAAGATGTTTGGGCTGCCTGTGCTCGGCTAATTAATGCTAGGAACCGAAGCCTTAAAACGATAAGGAAAGCTGCTCTGCGATTACGCATCGTACCTATTTTTACCCCCTTCAAGTAACAACACAGTACAACACATGGAGCCATATGATATGATCGACGCCGATGAGCTCAAGGAAAATGAGCAGTCCCTAGAAGATGCTGCCGTACTGGAAGGCATTGTCTGGAGAAAGCTAGACGCATATTTGCTTCCGCTGTGCAGTGGACTTTTCGTGCTTGCCGCCATTGTAGGTTTTGGATTTATTTTTACCTTCGTCCTGATCGAAAACATACGTTACGTAGGACCAGATCAATATCGGAAATGCCCGTGTGGCTGGCATGCAGTTAGAATTACACATTACGGATTACGAAGTGTGTGGGGCAGCATGGGTAATACCATCCCTGGCTGATCGATTCCTAGTTCACAATGGCCTTGATGGCAACCACGCTGTATGTGCAAAAACAGCTGTGCCATTGCACGTTTGTAGATCATGCTCTAGGGCCTACCTACTGGGAATGTTCCCAACCGCCGTACTCTTA
>JBBPMV010000915.1:0-10679 GCA_038090495.1 Heimioporus retisporus | reverse complement strand
GTGCACAAGTTTGAGCGGTTCTTCTGGCACGGGTCGACCGTCGTCGCCAGCGTCTACGCCCCCGTGGCATTTGGGAACCCGTCTTGCACGCTCTTGCGTGCTTCTGACGACGTCGACGGTACGTGTCTTGCATTTCCCTCCTTTTTCTGGGGGTTTTGCGCGTGGCTTATGCATACAGCCCCCGCGCTCGTCGCCACGGGGACGTTTTTGAACCCGGATCCCACTCGGATCATTGCCAAGCGCATCGTACTCTCGGGCCATCCGTTCCGGGTGCACCGCAAGACTGCGACCGTGCGCTACCTGTTTTTCGACCGTGAGGACGTGGGGTATTTCAAGCCGGTGCAGCTGCACACCAAGTACGGGCGGGCGGGGCACATTCGGGAGCCGCTCGGGACGCACGGGTATTTCAAGGCGTCGTTTGACGGGCCGGTGACGCAGATGGACACGGTGTGCATGGCGTTGTATAAGCGGGTGTACCCACGGTGGAGCGAACTGTGGCGGGCACCGGGCGAGGATACGGGCGGGGACGTGGTGATGGCGGACGAACGGTGACGTGTCCCATACATATTATATTCCGTGCAAGTACATACGTCCACAACAACAAAAAAGATACTCTAGCAACTTCCTTTCTCAAAACATACGTGTCTGTCCTACCTTTGGTGATCCTCGAACGGATTCTCGACAAACTCGGGCTCTTCCCTGTCCGGCGAGCTGACGAGCGTGCTCTCCGAGTGTGCAGACAACGTCGAGGTGCGGTGTCCTCCCGCGCCCGTCGTCACGCTCAAGCTCGCGCCCTCGGCTTGCTCGGCGGGTGGTGATTGCGGCCGGACGAGCGAGATCGGCCGCTTGGGCAACAAACCCAGTTTACCTGCATGCGGTCAGCAACACACGATCATGACGCGCGCGAGCACGCACTGAAATCGACACCGCCAGGGGGTTTCGTGGCAGGGGTGGCGAGCGCCGGTGGTGTGACAGTGACCGGGGCAGGCTTAGGCGTCAAAGCTGGCTGGAGAGTCTGTTCGGAAAGTGGCGGGGTGACGGTACGCGTCGAGACGGACGCAGTCGGGGTTGCGAGCGCCGGGCTAGATGTGGTGTCGACGATGCGGATGCCGGTGTCGTCGCCGTCGTCATCGTAGAGATCATAACCCCGCGCATTGGGGTCATAGAACGCGGTCTGAGGTGCGGCGGGCGCGGGGGGCGCGAGCACCTCGGAGCGTGGGAGCGCGGACGGGTGTGTCTGTCTCTGTACGGGTGGTGGACTCGACGAGGGCTGTGTGTAGGGTGGATACTGCGAGGACGACGGCCCCATCGCAGCCTGCTGCTCGGGGGTGCTTTGCGGCGCCGACCACCCCTGTTCCTGCATCTTGGAGCGCACTTTGGACATGATGGACGAAAACGTCTTCTTGCCGGCTGCGATAAAACAGATGTGCGAACCCTGAAACAGGTAAGAAGATCGGGGACGTACACTCCGCGATGCGATTGAACCCCTCCTGAAACTCGGTCATCGTGTCCCTGCCCTGGGTCTGCTGGTTCTGCTGGGGGTGCCCGCTGATGCTGTTGCGCCCGCCGCGCCGCGCCTGGTACGGCTGGTACATGATGTAGCTCGGGGCGTCCTGCATCGCTCGGAACTGCGCCGCTGCGTGGGCCTGCTCCTCCTCTGCGAGCCGCCTCGCAAACTGTTCGTCGAGCGCCTCTTGGGAGAGCCGTTGGGCCTCGAGGGAGGGTGCGGACTGCGACCGGTTCACAGGCGGGCGAGACGACGGGGGTGCGGGCGTGGGCGTGGGCGGGATGAAGGACGGGTCTTTGATCCCGAGGAGCATGTCTATCGCGCGGTCTTGGTCGCCGCCGGCAGAGTCGAGAACGGAGAGGCTGCGCAAGGGTTTTGGTGAGGGGACCACGATGGCATCGATAGGCATCGGGACGTACATGACGGCGTCGTCAAAGTCGGGAAAGAGGTCCTTGAGGGGCGCGATGCGCGGGTCGGGTTGCGACGATGGCATGTCGTCGGTGGGCGGGAGGATCATCACACGGTCTTGCGCACGCGCGTCGAGCCACGGATTGTTGGTCTGGCTCTGGGGTGAGTGCATGGACGTCGGTGGAAAGGAGAGATACGCACCGTTGTGCGCAGTGACTCGGAGGATACGCCCGCAGCTGCAGTATGTATACGCATCGCTGTGGCTGTGGTCGGCCATAGTAGTGACGCACTGCCCGCCGTCAGTACGTTCACACATACAAGCACGCGCCTCCACAGCGCTTGAACCAGGACTACATTGCCCGTCCTTGCCCCTCGTTGCGTTGCCACAAGCCCCCACGGACGTCCGGCCCGGTTCACCGTCCCCTCGAGCACATCCATACCGTCGACGTCAAGTTCTCCAACACGGGAGTCCCGGAAACCCTACGTTTCAGCTGGACCGCATGACCGACTCGTCAACGTCAGCTTGTGCATCTGGAACTGGCCCTGCCTACCCGACGCCGCACTCCAAAATCTCGCCAATTACCAAGGATCGTTGACGACCGAGTGCGAAAGGTGGCCGTGTTTTTACCATCATGTACGTCTCCCCCCTCGTCGTTTTCCTAGCTTAACTCGCCCTTCGTCGTGCCAGGTGCGACGTGTCGGGCGTGGCCCCAGACAAGATTCAAGTCATTTGGAACGGGGCTTGGCGCATCTACTTTCCGACAAACGGGGACGGCGAGCCCATCAGTATAGGTACGCACCCGGCGCACGCTTGACGGTGGCGTTCGCGTTCATACGCTCGTTCCACCAGGTCGCCACGGCTGGCTCCTCTGGTTCGACAAACCCATGCCCACCGGCGGTCGTCCGAACGCCGCTCTCTGGCCAGATACCTCCGCATATGATACCTCCGAACTCTTCCTAGTCCCCGGCCTCGCGACGGCCTCTGGCGACCCTGTCTACCTCTTTTCGTCTCGCCACCCCAAGACCGCGACGACACTTTCACTGGATAGCGTTCCACGGCATCGACGGTGCATTCCTGCAGCGGTTCGCCAGTCAGTGCGAGGCCAATCCCAGACTTCGCCTTCGTAACCTGAGAGATGAGATCGGCGACCCGGTGCGAGAGGCAGCCGAGGCAGAGGGCCGTGTATTTGCTACGTGTACGTCTCCCCCCCTTTGTCGTTTCCTGTCTTAACGCGTCACTCATCGTGCCAGGTACGACGTGTCGGGCGTCGCCCCAGACCAGATTCAAGCCATTTTGGAACAGGACCGGGCGCATCTGCTTTCCGACAAGCGCCTCCTCGACAGCCCCAGCTATCTACGCGAAAATGGCAGGCGTCTCTCTCCCTGGTTCCACGGCATTGTCTCACATTTTTTTAGGCTTTGGGCTCAACGGACGAAATCACACTCCCGACCTTGTACACGCGATATCCAATTTTTTCTGTTCAAATACCCCCGGTGGCATCTATCTCGTCGCGGGTACCCCCGGTCTCTGGCGAACGCCGAATTCGGATGCGGACAGAAATCCAGCATTCATGCAAGTATGGACCGAATGCTTTGATGCCATCAGCCCTTGGACCGTCGGTCGATATAGCAATGAAGAAGAGGCTGACAAGTAGGGCGAACAACACCTCAAAGTGGATGCCGATTACTTGAAGAGCCTGCAGGAACAAGGGAGGCAAAGGGTCGATTACATGCCTGTTGTGTTTCCCGGTGGAAGCGTGCGTGCGGTCTTATCTCACTTCTTTTTCTCAACTCCATGACGTGCATTTTGTAGGGATTCAATCTATCTGGTAGACAGTGGGGCATGAACGATATTCGACGCAGTGGCGGTCGATTTTTGTGGCGACAAATATACAACACATGTCGTGCGGGTGTGCGTACCATCTAGGGTGCAATGTGGGACGAGTGCGTCTCTTGCTCAAAAACGACTAGGTTTCATGGGCTGAGATGAACGTTTCAGATACGACGAAGGCATTGCGTTCATGCCCGTCTTGTCCTGCTCGTCTCAATTGCCCGTTCATCACTCCTTTCGATTTGTTGCCCTCGACGTTGACGGCTACGGGCTTCCCCTTACTGATACATGCGTATCGCCGGGTTCGCGGCGGAAGCGCTCCACGGTGAACGCACTTTGCGAGACATGTTCTCTCTCAAGGAATTACAAGATTACTGGAACACGCGACCGCGTCTCACAAGCACGGATGAGAAGCGGGTCGAAAAACAGCGCGGCGAAGTAGCCGAGGTCACGCGTACGTTTGAAGCGTGGCAGGTCTCGAATACCACGAACGTGCCCATGGATGCGCCACCGTCGTACAGTCTAGAGGACGTGTCGCAGCAACAACAACAAGCTGCCGTACCTGGACGGGGCGATAGATCACCGCCGCCATCTGTTCATCGAAACACACGCCCGCCTACAAGTTACCATTCACCATCGTCGCCGACCGTCACAGGTGCCACGGCTGCCTCATTGACCGCAGTGGCCGCCGCTCAAATGCTCGCCTCTGAAAGCACAAACGCCTCGAGCCACGGACATGGCCAACCGTCGTTGCCGCCCCGCGTGGACATGATGACGCGCCCTTCGCCCTCATCGTCGATATCAATGCCAACCCGACCTTACCCACCCCCGGCAGAGATCGTCATGACTCCCCCATCTGTCCCACAGCGACCGTACGGCCATGGGCATTCGCCCGAGCCTGGCGTTGGGGTCGTTTATCCGGTGTATCAGCCCTGCCGCTCTGCAACTGGTCACGCTTCCTTGATCGGGCATGGCCACGGACCCATCCCACATAGCATGCCATTGCCTGGTGCAGTCCCCGTCGAGCATGAGCATACCCGGGGACGATCCCGCCTTCGATCGAGGCACAGGTCCCGGTCGAGGTCTAGTTCCAGTGGGCGCAAGCACAACAAGAAACATGGGCGATCCAGATCACACTCACATAGCCGTCGCTCGTCGTTGTCTGCACACGTCATCCACCCTGCCCACTCGGCCAGTGTGGGTCATCATCAACCGGCCTCGCACGGACACAGTCTGTCTCCCGCTGGGTCCTTCGTTTCCCCATCCACAACCGGGGCTGCATCACGCACGATCGGATGGTGTGGCGTACGCACACAGACGTGACTCGCACGGCCACAGGTACGACCCTGTACACTCCATGCCTGTTGGTCATCCGGTCGGGTCCAGCTGCGCGCCATACGCAGCAGGTCCGCCACCCGCGCAGGGGGCCTACGATCCGAGACATGGTGGGTACGGGCAGCAAGGCGGGTGGGTGCAGCAGGGGTATGATGGGATGGCGGGAGGGGGATCGCAGATGTATGCGGGGTACGAGCACACGTTGTGTGAATCTCCCTTTTATATTATTATTCGTGTCCGGGTGTCTTACGCACCATTACTGTACTATATGCCGTACATGCCCGGTACGGGCACACCATACAATGGACCTGTCGCTGTGGGCGGGAACAGGGGGGTGTCATGCAAGCGTTGAAGTCTGGATCACATTTGGCACACTGTGATTATGTAATGATGCCCTAATTGCTTATTAAGGATGTGGTATGGATGACTTCCATTGGATAAGCATTACTAAGCATGAGGTAAAGGATGGAGTGTTTTCATAGTTTGGTGAGCATTACTAAGCATAAGGGCAAGTGGTTACATCATTATTTAATTATGCTTAACTGGAAATAAAGTGTCTTTGATTTGATAATCATTATTAAGCATTATTGAGCATTACCAAGAAAAAGCATAAGTATTTAGTTATGCTTGACTAGATAATAAATATATGATTATGTATATGTACTTAAATATTTTATCATTATGTGTTCTAGTTATCAAGAGTATATAAAAATATATTCATTAAACCAGTCATAATGTACAAATACAACAGGTGATACATACCAGCATCTGTAGGGCATGCAACAAATAACCACTTGATACCTTTATTAAAATGTTTCTTGAAGAATAAAACAATAAATTCCAGCCATCTATCATAGGATTGATATATAGCGTGGATGGTGCCAGGCTTCTAAGTAATGTCTTAGAATAAAGGTTGTAAATGTAAGATAAAATTAGAGTTATAAGCTTGCCATTGCTAGCACTAGTGCCACTCCTCAAGAAAGGCTTTGTGATGCTTGTTGTATCCACAAGCATGGGTAATTCATTCTGTATGTTCTATCTGTATAGTATATTTTTTTATCATTGCCATAATATTGTATGTGATATAATATGTATTGTCATGCTCTTTTTGAATGCTGAAATCACAATAGGAAATCCTTCTTTTTTTAGTATGCTAGAGGGATATATTATGCCAATTTCAAACATCTTCAAATATACTAGGCCTGGTGGCCTGACATTTATAGGAGGTGTAAATATCAACTTATATAGATAGGAATGGATGGTGGTTCCTGTTTGCAATGTCAAGCGGAAACGATAAAAAGCATGGTAAAACAAACCTCCGATGCAGCTGCTAGCCATGCCAGTGGTTGCAGTCACAGTGACCATAAATTCATGGCCAAATTTCTGCTTCAACCCATTGATGATCACCAATAGAAGAAACAATTTGCCAGATCCTGCCAGAATGAAGAGAACAGCATCAGAAATCAATACATCAAACTTACCTCCCACACCAGTTATGAAGAGATTCTCACCTGTGATGACCTTGTCGAAGATCGCTTGCTGTTGCTCGTCCAGCATGCTTATGTCGACATCTCATTGCTCCACTGCTATGGAAAAGAAATGGCACACAGGACCTTGTGGATGTGCGCCTTGGCTACAATGAGGATGTCTTTGTGGGGGCATTGGTGTGGGGAAAACACTGGGGGATTGACCAAGACGCAACTGATTTTTAACACGTGAGATTGGAATGCATGTCACGTGCACTGTCCATATCCAGTAATACTGGTTCCCAATGGGCAGGCAGTGAAAGATTATGACAAGGGATGTATAGGATGCAAGCAACTGCAGAGGGGGAAGAAGGTGAGCACAACATCTCAAGGGCCAAGTACGTGCTGCAGCCTTTACAGTATGACTCATTGCAGATGTCAAAAACATCGCACTGGTGGCACTGGAATGTGGACATGTATGCTTGATGGCAAAGAGTGGGCATGATCTGTGTATGTTCATTGCAAAGTAAAGCATCATGAGAGAGAAATACTATGGCTTGGGAGCATGGTCAGGAATTGAGTCACATTAGAATTTAGTGGATTAAAACCGTAACCTGGTCAAGGATAGGAGTGGGAAGGCAAGTAGCAGTGTATAGTTTCCAAAAAATGTCATGTGCAACATGAGGAATGGAATTATGCAATCTGAACCTAGTGCCAGTGTAGGGTATTATTGGTAGCTTGAAAAGAAAGGGAACATGCATGATTTTTCCCTCCACCTCATTTCTCTAGATTCCTTCCATTGTCTCATTTCCTCTTCATCACCCCTTGTCAGGACTGCCTTGTCAGTTTGCATCTTGTTCTCAACATACGAAAAGAGAGAACCTGAAGCATATTGAGTGAATGAATACCTTGTTTCATTTTCTTGAATGCTGATGTTCGAGTGCATAATCAAGGCAGAGGAGATCAGTATTATAGCTCCAGAAGGAAATTCGATGACCAGTTTCAACTCTTCCAGGACCAAATGACCACCTGCCGCCAGATCAAACATACCCAGTGCTGAAATGCAGCAAATGCCAAAGGACAGATTTTTCGTATCTCTGTGGGGTAGGCATACAGTCCACAGACCAAGATTGAATGCGGCAGATGGAAAGGTGTTGACGAAGGGAAAGTGGAGAGAGGAGTCATCCTTTAACTGAGACAAGATGGATTGATAGTATGCATATGTATGTATCTGGAAAATATGTTTTAAATGCTTCTTTTTTGTATCGCGTTAGTGAAGGATCAGTGGACAATCAAAACATCATATGGAATTGAAAGCGTGCCAGCCTAGAGACAGCCTGATTCTGGCTCAAGGCCATAACAGCGTCCTGGTATGTCCCTGGTATCACAGTTTGGCTTGGTTTCTGTGATGATGTTCAACCAGGCATGACTCAACTGGTGGAATGGAGAACACACTTTTGTACCACCTCCATGCAAGAATTCAGTAAAGACAGTATGAAACGTGCCTCTAGGATTATGGGCTTCCAGGTGCAGTAATGCATCGCATTCCTTTTGAAATGCAAGTGTGGCTGTGTTGACTACCTCCTTTTGAAAATTCCTGCTCGGCATCCCAGCTAGGACTGCAACAACCTGCTGAGACTTGTTGAGAATTACATGGGGTGTCCTAGATGAGCATCATGAACTGTCCTATCCGTATGTCTCGCCAAGCCCGGTACCACGTTCCAGGGCCCGGGCCTGACAGGCACGATGGGCCCAACGGGCCCAACAGGCCTGACAACGGGCCCAACAGGCCTAACGACAGGCCCAACAGGCCTGACAACGGGCCTGACAGGCCTGTCGTACAGGCCTGACGGGCCTGACAACAGGTCCTGATGGACCTGACAATGGACCCGATGGACCTGACAATGGGCCTGACAGGCCTGACGACAGGCCCAATGGGCTTGATGATGGGCCCGATGGGCTTGACGACAGGCCTGACAGGCTTGATGACACCATGGCCTTGGATGGGGGGTCCTGATAGGCCCAGGCCTGTCGTCCCTGCTTGGGCCCACCTGGGTCCCACCAGGCCTGTCCCCAACCCTGCACATCCCCTCCAGCCTAGGCCAGTCCCTAGGTATCTGCAATGTGGTGGGTGGTACTGCCACCTGCCGGTGTCCCACCACCACTTCACAACGATGATCCGAGCGAGGATGAGCAACAGCACACCCACCACCCCAATGACGATGACATGCCAGGCAGTATGACCACCCAATGGTGTCCCACCACCACCACCACCACCACCACCACCGACAATGTGAGCAGAGATGTGCAATGGTATGCCCACCAACTTTTTATTGCTGTCATTATCATTGCTGCCTCATGTTCTTGCCCCTCCCTCGACCTCTGCCATCTCCCATCACCCCCACCATAACAACATTAGTGACGTGGTGGGCATCTGTCGTCCTCATCCAGTGATTGGTATGTAGTAGTACATCCTCACTCACATCCTCATCCTCATCCTCATCCTCCATTGTGCCAGTGGTCGTGGTGTGCCATCTGGTCACTATACCATCCTTGGGCTGAATGATGCCTGGACAGCCTTGTTGGCAGTCTGGAATGTCCACGCCAGTGGACGATCGCATCTGCAGTGTACATGCATGCCTGATGGTGTCCATCAGGCATATAGTCCATGCCAATGGCCTTTGCATCGCTGCCACCCATTCAGCAGATCGTCCATCCTGCACATCTGCAACCCAGCCACACACACATACCTTTGCCTGGGCCTTGACAGGCTGCAGGTGGTAGAAGTAGGTGTGAATCACACCGTCGTGAACGCCCTCCTTTGTCTTCACCTCCACTCCTCCTCAGACCCTATCAGCCACTTTGTACATTTTAGTGCTCTCTGGTATTTAGTTGTGATGGGTCCAGTCTTGGTCCACATTTAGGTAGCCACCGCTAGACCAGGTACCTCTGGCGACTCGAGCTGGCACTCAGCATTCAGGGATGGTACCCTTGTCGTAGGGTCTCAAAAATGGAGCATTAGTCACTTGTGATAGGCGATGGGATGGCAGGATAACAGGTTCATAGGGTAGTGCCTAGACTGCAGTAATACATCGTTTGGTGAGGATACCTACCACTCATCCGGAATGAACAAAGGTAGAGACCAAAAGGATGCTCCATTCCATCGCCTGACGACCCTTTCCCTGAGTCAACCATATAGAATAGTTATCGTAGCCAGTGTAGGGACATCGGCAGCAACCTGAGAGCATTGGAATGGAAAGATGTCCCCATCAGTCCATCAGTGGCCAGAGCGACCGAAGAGGGGATAAAAGCTGGACCCACGGTGATCATAAGATGCTCCACCCTCTCCTCATAGACCGAAACTGCTGGTTTTCCCTCCATTTACACCCACAAACCCCACTTTGATAGCATGTCGAACCGATCCAACCTTGAACCTGAGGCTCCCCCTGGATCAGCCTTCTCCTGTAAGGCAAAGGACTGCCTTTCGCCAGGATCGAAACCTGGTGCGAAGCACGACTGGCGGCACCATCTCATCCCAGTCCCTTTTGATTTGAATGGCCTCACCCTCTGCTTCCAGCCCGAGGATGGAAAGCTCTTCTGCCCCTACCCTGGCTGTCAGACCAAGCTGAACAGGAGGGACCGCATCTTTGAACACATGAAGGGGGCACATGAAGCCCCCTCCGACCTGGTTCTGTTCCAGGATCCAGTCGGTAAGCACACCATCCCATCCGAGACACTTTGTATCTCATGGATCATATATACTCTATGCTAACATCTACTCCCCCTCCCTTCACATTGGCATGTAGCTCCCCAGACAGGCCAGACCCAACCCGTCAGTCCTCCCATCATCACTCCAGGTCCTGTGACCGTCTTGATCCAAGGTGATTTCATTCTCACACCACTCCATCAGATGGTAGCTGACGATCCCACCTCCACCTTGATTGCTTAGGTGATGGTCAGAGGTCCATTCCGAAGGTGCAGGTGCACCATGTTGCCATTACACAAGGTGCAGGTGGTGGGTGTACATCCGGCGATGATGCTCCCCTTTTGCTTAGGAAGGGACATAGAGGCAAAGGTAAATCCAGTTTTCGCTTGCATTTCTGAGATATTTACTGTTCGAACAGGTCGTGAA